>KB308559.1:66618-88670 GCA_000328365.1 Capitella teleta
CGGCATTCTGTCTAACCAAGTGCTGCCCTGAAATGCTTCAAAATAAGTGTGCCCAAGGACAAAGTGTCGGATTTACTTCAGCCGAAGATTCAGTGGCCTCTGGGGGTCAAAGTTAAAAATCTCTGTCTACGACCTTTCTCTTTCTAAGTGATGCCCGAAGTTCCTGGTATAGAATTAAATTGTTTGGTTAATATAATAAAATTAAATACACATGATTGAAAATTATCTAGGTCATCAGCGGGCCCTCGACCCGCCCTCGGAGCCCATTTCCATGGTTATGTAATACTTAAGAGTTAAGTTAAATATATGTCTCTTAATCACCATTGTTGCTAATTGAGTACACTACATGCCTTTCATAGATGGCTTCTTAGCCTTCTTAATAATAATTAGTGAGCGTTTCACATTAATTCTCTTGTCTGCCAGCTCCACGTCTCTCCTCGTCCTCTTGTACCTATATTGAGGCTGTACGGTGATCTTCTTGAATTGATCTGAAACCTGCTTACTGCCGTGTGGCGCGATGATCACCCACTGAAATTCCTCATAATGCTATATGACATATGTTTCAAGCAATTCAAAAAATTAATCCGGACGATATTAATGCTTCATTAATTTAATAAATCACATGTACGCATATAGAATACATTGTAATTTATTTTTTATTTTTTTGTTGTTGAAAAAGATGATGAATTTCGAAGCGGCATATAATTATTGAAACCCCGTTTCAGGTACAGGTGAATCCGCCGACCGGACCAACACCCATGCATTTCCAGGGAGGATTAATCCCCTCGCAAACACGTTGCATCTCTTTGTTCTCTGGCACCGTTAGCTTCGGCCCACGCGACATGTTGACTGTGCCGATGACTTCAAAGCAAATTCGCCGCTCACTTTGGGTAATGGAGCCGCGCCACAGAGCACGCAAGATCAAGCGTCATTTCTTTCAAAACACACATCCTTATCTGCCATATTTAGGAGAACTTCTCCTAATTGGTCAAACGATTCCCTGATGGACGCTGATTGCTTGATTGGGTTGAGAGGGAGGGGCTTTTCCCTTGGGGACGCAGATCTTGGTACAAAACAGCCGCTCTGCCTCGTCCTCCGCCTAGTACCTCATGCGGTCCGTTTCGCTTCACCTCTGAACGATTCAACTCCACTCTGTGACTTCGACCTCGTCAACCTTTCTTCAAGAATCCCCGACTCCTGCCTTCCAACCCCTGCGACTCCTGCATCCGTCCTGTTTCTCGCAAGCGGGATCTCTTGTGCGCCATCTGCATCTTCCGCCTCCTCTCATCCTGTGGGTCGTGCATCTCCGGGATCCGCGACTTCGTAGGATCTGCAAGGGTTCGTGGCTGCCAAAGAAACAGTTTGGATCAGTGTAACTCTGGTGAGTACATTCATAATAGGTGCATTGTAGGGAATATTTGCAAGTAATTGTACATGCACATGCTACATTGCAATGGCCACATTTGTCACATCTACCAAGAGGCTTTGTTTGTTTGCTCTTGGCATTAATCAACAAATCAGCCGCGCATTTTATTTAATTTCAATACACCTGCAATGGCATTTGTTTTCCCTGTATCATCTAACTCTTGTGGCGCAATACGCACTCAGGAATTAAGCGCAAAAACACAAATGTATAACATTTCAAGAAGTATGATATCGCCTAAAGCAATTAATGTTGACAGTTTACTGATTACAGTATGATTAAACAATTATGACGGAATTAGTGGCATGGTTGACAGCATACCACCGAATGCACTGGGTGAACTGTGAGCATTGTACGTGTATAGGGCAGCATAATGTAATTTCCCTCACAAGTTGATAGCAAATATTATATTTGTTGGCGAAGCAAAACGAGAAATACAAAGAGTATCAATCAAGAACATCTATTCTATTAATTGTCTTCCATCTAGAATTGTTCCTCAATAAGATTTGATGGTCTATTTGTATAACCATTACATGTGCATTGTGCTACGAATGGTATTGGTCCTTATGCTTCCCGTGAAGCATTTTTCCGTCTATGATGCATGCAATCATATAACCCCAAATATACGCGTAAAGCCTCAAACCGTCAGCATCATGTCGTATAATTATTTGAAGTCGGATTGATTTGATCATATTTATTGACATACGAATTGATCAAGTGATTACGCCCCTCTCCCACCCCTTTCCCAGTCGAATCAACCCAAGTGTAACCATGCTCACAAATAAATGAATGGAAGCTTTTATTTGAATGACCCATCGCCAAACCTCTCAATTGAACCGCGTTCATTACGCCAATGATCTATGATGCGTAGCAGCTACCTGAGTGTCATTGTTTGCTTTGAAGGTGTGACCTCTTTTGTGGAAGTAATTAATCGCCTTAAGTGCTTCAGTGAATACGTGCGTGTAAACAGCACAGACGACATTCCTCGATGCTTCCAAGTCATGGGTGCACAATACTGTTAGATCATAATATAATTATATCCAGCAAGTTTCAGTAGTAATCGATTAGCGTGCCCAGTAATTAATATGAATTAATGAAATATACTCCTCGCTGCAAAATGTGTCGATTTGAGGCGAAATTTACGCGTAAATAGCGTAAATTATTCGTTCGTCGAAATATGTCGAAATTCACTGCTTCGTCGAGCGGCACTTCCCTTACTGAGCACCAGAAAGCGCATCTCTGTCAGCGCTGAATTGTGAGCGGAAGTGAGCGTCTCCATAGCGACGCTTCTTCGTGGCTGGGCGACTGAAATGTTTGTTATAGTCACACAGTTATCACTTATCAGTGTCAATGGCCATTTGTTGACTTTTCACTGCGTGATCTGAGGCTTTGTGACGCGATTCGCCGTCGTGAAGTTGGGAGATAATTAATGGTTTTGCGCAAGTTTCAATGTGATTTATTAGTTCGACGCTGACAGCTGAGTAGAATCAGTAATGTATTCACCAGACCGGATTCCCAAATTTCTAGAGATCTTTATCAGGGAAAATGAATGATTTTGGATGTGAATGATGGCATATGAATCCGTATCAATTTTAATAAAATTAGTTCAAAAGTTGTGAATGAGGAATTCATGTGAACATGCCACTGTAACAGTGTCTGTTTTAAAAACCGACTAAATTGGTCCCATACATTCTGATTATATGTGTATGTAATGATAGTAAACAGATCCAGATCGCCAATAGAGTGATTCTATTGGCTGTATCGTTCATGATGACGAATTATTATAAAATCAGTGTTAAAAATCATTATATTATCACATTTCACAAAGGCGCAGAAAATAAGAAGCAAATTTAAGGTTTCTAAGCGTCGTGTGCTTTATCAAGAAAATATATAATTACATGTAACACAAATACAAGAGAATACACGCAGAATCCAATTGCCATAAATTCGGGAAACAGGTTAAAATAGCTAAAATATAATCCCGCGATGTCCAATACTAGATTCGTACATTTTTTTTTTTTTTTTTTTTTTTTTTTTGGTGTCATTCCGCGTCAAAATTGAAATTATTTTCACCTTTGCCGATTTCGTTAGCTTTAATTTTGACGTGGCTATTTTTAGACTTGATTCCAAACGATCAATTTCTCTGCCAACTTCACAGTGGGAATTTATGCAATGGTATCAATGTGTTTTCATGGTTTAGCGCGAAGAAAGGTCACGAAGATGCGCGTTCTCTAACAAAAGCACACGCCTTCTGCAGTCTCTAGTACTCTCTTCTCTCTGGATCATAATTATATCGATTGTGTCGCCGTGTAATATTCCCGAAACACTTTCTCACTTATCGGTGTTTTAATGAACAATTGCACCCGCTTGAAATACTTTTAATTGTGGTATGTTTTAAAAAGAGATCACTGAAATACATATTGAGTTGATTAGGGAGCCGAGTTAGTGGCGTTCTGGCCAGGGCATAAAAGAACCCGGTGACCGGCTGCTTGTCACAAGGTGAGCGGTCACCCGGTCAGCATCGTAGGGCATTAACCAAATCGTCCGCGATTTCGGCGATGTCTTAAATCATAAAGCACCCTTTCCCCTGAATCATAACGCATCATATTGTAAATTGAAGTAAATTGTAAAAGTAAATTGATTCCTCTATGCCGTGACGATCCTCTCACCCCTACAGCATTCAGTGTGAGCCTGGTGGATGAGCCAATCGAATGTGCTGCACAGAATAAACACCTTGGGAATGTTATTGGGTTTTTCAGTGAGGAAGAGGTTATTGATAATGTCATCAAGGACTTTAACAAAAGGGTCGGGATGATTCGGTCCCACTTTAAGTGGCTTGCTCCCGATTGTGCGTATCATCTCTTCAGATCATTCTGTATGGGTCCGTTCTTTGGAACTTTTCTCATCGGTCAGTAAATCGGTTTTACAATGCATGGCGTAAAGCTATTCGATGCATATACTACATCTGCATCCTCGCTCTCACTCATGTTTTCTCGCTTCAGTCTGCAATGATGCTGATATTGAAATTCAGTTACTGTGCCGCAACGTCAGGTTCCTTCGGTCTTTGGAAAGAAGCAATAACCGTGTTGTGCGGTGCTGCTTTCAGTTGGCTCAGAACGGCAGTCGCTCTACTGTTAGCCGCTCGTTATCTAAGCTGTGTGACGTCACTCAGAAATCCCGTCATCATATTGTGGAAAATGTTTGTCATTCAACTGTACTGTTCGAAATCAGCAACGATCACGAAGAAATAGTTGGCTTAATCAGGGATCTTCTTGCTCTGAGAGCTGAATTAAAGCTGGAGCAGAACCTAAATGCTCATGATATTGAATTACTGCGAGATATTGAATTCTCTATACAAGAGCTATGTACCTCCCGAAGCTGTGTTTCAACTCAATGATACTTTTTTTCCTCTCATTTATTCATTTATTCTATTTCATTATATTCTTTCTCTTAATAATCTTAATAATCAAGTTGACCATCCTCCAGCGATATGAACTTTACATCTGTCGTGTTGTATCGGTGATCCTCAATCTATGTCACCAACACTTATCACACAATCTGAACAAGGTCACGACCAAATGAGCTCAAAATCTTAATTAATCAGGGCGCGCAAAGAATGCGTGATAAGCGATAACCTTTGAACCAAATGCACGCTAAAAAGGAAAAATATAACTGCGAACGGAAAGTGAATTCTCGGGATAATTGGCTCGATTTCACCTGTGATCTGCGACCTCTGCTTGCATTTGTGGGGATTATACGGAGGGATTAATTAAATGAACGTTCGTGGATGACTATCAAGGGATAGTGACGCCCGTCCCGAGTTGCCATGGAGACGCGAATTCTGGCTGGACTTATTCTTCTCTCAAATGTTTGCCTCGTTTTGGCGGGTAAGTACTCTTGTTTGATAGTAATTAAATCACAATTCACATCACAATGAAGTGCAAATATTTGGACGCATTTGCTACAAGTGTTTGCGTTTGCGTCTAAATGAACAAGGTCTGATGCTAGGTGCCCATCATTGGAAACATGTATAGAAGACTTTATTTTATCTGAGGTTGTTGTAACTTGTATAATGGGAACTATAAGCGTGTATTTGAGGAGATTCAAATTACGAAATGTCTGAGCATTTATGGCGTGGATGAACGCGATGCCTGTGAAGCCAGATTTAAGTTGAAACAACAGCTGTTATGTTATTGCTGAATTCGCCATGATTCGTTATGATTCGTTATGATTTTTGTTCCAGATTCGCCCGTAACAACAACTTGGATCATAGCGGGCAGCGTCATCGGTGGATTGGCTCTGATCGCTTTGATCGCTGCAATCGCCTACTTATGCGTGAGTTCAATTTCGTCTTTTCTTCAGTGCGGGATGCGTGAATGTGAATGACGCCATTGGGTCAAACCCAGTTGTGGAGTCATGGGCCGATTTATACATCAGTTTATGCATTGTTGTTAAGTTGAAAATTATAGAAGTTTCCTCTTTCTACCAAGTCAATTGCAAGGGTAATTAATTAATTATTAACAAGATGTTTACCTCCTCAGGTGCGCAAGAACAAAGAAGCCAAACAGTCAGATTATTATTACGATAACGAAGACGTTTACTAAGGAAGCAATCACCGCAATATAATAAGGATATTATTGAATTGTTTTTTGTTGCATGTTGAAAGTTATTTTGTATAAAAAGATGAAATTCTTGAGTGACAAATTTCTTTGTTTCTTTATAGACTGCTAATCAGCACAATCGAAGATGTTGTATCAAAAAAGAATTAAATATAAAACTGAAAAGAAGAAGTCTACTAGTCTGTAAAAAATATTTATTTCTTTGCATAATATTTACATCAATTGAAAAGGTGGAAACAAATTGGTATGGTTATATCATTCAGATTGCCATATGTACAAAACTATAAAACAATTCAATTAACACTCATCTAAGTTCATAATACATGTACAATATTGTACTACACACGGCTTTAATTTGAACCCCCCCCCCCCCCCAAAAAAAAAAAGAAAAAAAAAAAGAAAAGTAGCGAAAAGGTATCAGGCAGAAAGCTAGAGTATTATTATTATGCAGACTTGTAGCCTAAGAACTGAGTGCGTGACCTCACATGATAAAACAAACAACAAATACATAAATAATCGTTAATACAACAAGAAAAAAAAAAAAAGAGACCACAATTAAAAAAAAACAGTGAAGTAAAGACAAACACTGTGAAGCTTGGAATGTTTATGAGTATAAAAAGCTAAGGGTGAGAATTCTTATAAAATATTGCGTGTTGCAAGTTTACCTTCTGTTTAGTCTGCCAGGCAGTGGAAAACGCTAACTAAAAAAAAAAAGGAAATATAAACTCGCTTGGAATCAGATCTATCACTTATGGAATGATTGACGAAGATAAAAAATATATATAAAATATATATGGAAAATAAACACGATCCCTTCTCTTATGAGCGGGGTAAATTAAGAGATAAAATTCAATCTCAATAAATTGTTAATGTAAAAATAAACATTTTAAAACCAGCAGATCTTTACAAATTTGTTTCACAGATCAAAAAAGACACCATTCACCAGAAAATATGGAATAAAAATTTGATTATAATTATATTACACATTCTGTGTACTTTTATGAAGAGAAGAATGATATGGCAAAAATAGTGTTGTCATGTTGCCTGGGCATAACCCCCTGAGATGGAATTAAACTTCTGTGTTGGCTGTGTAAGCGGCAGGGGGTGGAACCGCGCGAGGGCGGTTGTTGGAGGGCGACCCCTGGTACGTCTGGTTGTTGTAGCCAGCATCCGGTTTAATTGAGAACGAGGCATCGTGCTCCACGCTGCGGTCGAACGATGAGTTGAGGTTCAGTTCAGGGTTGCTGGCTCGGATCTGCTGCGTGCCGAGGTCAGCGAACCCAGGGGAGTCCCTTCCGCTGTGCACGGGGTTGTCGGGTTGTAGAGCGGGGTTGGGGTGGGGGGAGACCATCTTGTTGTTGTTGGGTTGGTTGGCGTACAGGGGTCTGACCGGTCGCTGGCCGTGCACTGGCTGGATGTTGTCACCCGTGACGCCCTTGTTCTCGTACGTGGGCTTATCTGCAACGGGAGCTTTGGTGTCAGCGCTCTGTCTCCCTGTGAGAGAAAGATGATTGTACATGTTAAGAGACGATCGGAGGACGTACTCTTCTTGTAGCAGAAGAAGTAAATGAGGGCAATGAGAACAGCAGCCACAACCAGCAACACCACAATCACAGCAACCGCTATCACCCAGGACTCTGAAATGGACATCAAATATAGGTCACCAGTTGACCCGGATAAGGCAACCCACTTGTGCCTCCTTTAGCAGGGGCAGGGGTGATCGCTGCTCCAGCCTCTGTGAAGAAAGCGTTTTTATTCCAACACATGACACTTGAATAAAACTCACCGACAGTGAACTCAAACTCTTTCACCTGCGCTGCTCCGATCCCGTTGGTCGCCTGACACTTCCACAGATTATAACCGACCATATCGTGGAGAATTTCCAGCGTGTGGTTGAGCACTAGTCTGGGCCCAGGTGAGGACACTACGACCCAGGACACTTTGGGCTCAGGATTTCCCTCAGCGCCACATCGGATTTTGTCACCGATGTTGTACATGTCATTTGGCTGGTCAGGATTCTGCTTGTCCGGAAAAATCGTGATATTGGTTGGCTTAACTGCAAAAATTAAAATGTTATTCAAAAGAAAAATACAGATATAATTTAAAACATGTCAGCTGACTCGATCACTCACAACTGATGCTGAACGTCTGCTCCGCTTTCACCATGAAACTGGGAGAGTCGATCGTGACGCGACATTCAAAATGTTTCCCGTGATCCAGATAATTAGCGGAGTAATTAGCGGCTCCCTTGATCTTCTGAGTTCCGTCGTCATTGCTGGAGAACATCGACTTCACACCATTCATTCTTTTTCCCCCGAGATAAAACGAAATTTTCGGCAATTGGTCGGCCTCCATTGCCTGATCTGATGGCGAAGCAAAGGTCGATTCACATGTGACTAGCGTTGTAAGACCATTCGCAAACATCAAGTCATCTTCCAGAATGGGTTCCTCTGTAAAAACAAGATTACCGGGCAGAAGTTACGACATTCGTGAGCCTCACCGATCAAAATCAGAGTGGCCAAGTGAACGGTCGACCGTACTCGACATCCGTACCAACCGGCGTCTTGCAGGGTCACCTTCTTAATCTGCAGATTGTACGTTCCCTCGATGTCGTACCGATTAGGGTCACTTGGTTCGCCACTTGCTCGGGCAGGAACCTCAAATATGGACTCCCCTGCCAGGAAGCTGCCATAGTTTCTGATGTTGCGGCTCAGCCACTGGAAGGAGTTTCCGGAGCTGAATCCTGTCACTCCGCAATCAAACTGCACCAGATCGCCAACGCGCACAACTTGATCCTTCGGCTTTGTTGTTATTTGCTGAGCTGAAGATGATGCTGTGGATGAAAAAGAAAAGATTGTTATGCAAACACGACTCACAGAAGAGACAATTGATGCAGAGGCTCCTCATAAATGGAATAATTTTTATTCGTGAACCTATTAATTTACTTCATGATAATGTATACCTGTTTCAAAGGCGGAGAATTAACAGAGGATTATTCTTGAAATGGAGAATGTTATTCTAATGGTTCATTAATTCATGGAACATGATGCGATATTCAGAGAATAAATAAATGAAGAGGGAAAGGAAATTAGGTCAAAAGTCAGATGCCAAAAGACGCCCCAATCACAAATACAAGGAAAGATGAAACACTCAGGCAGTTGGTTGTTAGATAAAACGATATTTAATTTATTGTAAGTTGAAAAAGCAACTGTTAAACTTTAAATCTGTCCAGTTGCCCTTGACATAATACATGTAACATGTACATTAGAGTAGAGTAGTAGATGGTGGGAAGATCATCAAATGAGGAGAAATAAAGTTCAACAAACATAATAAAAACGTAAACATGATTCCAAGGCATGTTCTTTTAGCAAAAAAAGCCTCATTTGTAGAACGTGTTGACTCGAGTGTGACGACCGTGCGAGACTTCATTTGACATTTTTCTCTGTTTATTTCACTCGTGAACTAATCAGACTTAAGAGCAATGATAGGAGCAGCTATACATGCAGCGATGTGGCATACCTTAGCGGTTACATGCAATGCCCGCATATCCACTGTCTGTGAGCAGTGACGCCTGCATGGCACAACATTCATGACATAACTCAACTTCAGTTAATAAAGTACATTCTATTCATCTGATATCTTTGTGGAATATTGCAGCACAAAATCTGGCATAAATTATGTGCTCACACAGTTTGTGAGTTTTATATTAGATTATGAGAAGGTGTTCAGGTAGTCTGATGCCACTGTAAAAACACAGCCAGCATAATTAGACATGTATACGTTTACAAATAAACTAATTTACATAATATTTACATCACTCTTCAGTGAACATAAGGACAGTTGGTTATTATTTTTTTTTGCTGCAACAAAACAGGTAAACGCCATGGTAAATCAAAGGGCAGGCAAATTAAGGTAAAAAGACATCCATGAAGACCCATTGAGACTGCTATCTTAAGGCTACTACATCTCATTTGAGTTAGTCATGATGATCAATTTGGGAACTTTGAATGAATGAAAGTTGAATTTATTGTAAAATTGAAACTTGTAAAAGCAAACAATTTGATGTAATAATTGAAGCCTGACTTATGTCGTTAGCCTGCAGGCTGAAAGTCTGGCATTAATTACAATTATATCACACACACAGCATTTAATTACACACATACACTGATACATTCACATTGTTACAGAAATAATTGCAGAAATATCTACAGTAATTTCATGCAGACGGCAGAGAATGTAACATGCAGGTCTAAAATAACTCCGCAAATAAATTGATCAGCTTTAAGAGTCAGGTGTCTATTTTAGAACTTGCAGACACATGGCGGAATCAAAGCACATATTATTAAATTATAAGTGACAGGAAATCTATGTGCCCATAATTATTCACAGATTTTATAAATTGAAATAAAAGATTTCAAGTTTAGGATTTTTTTAACTCGTTCATTGCAAAATTGTGAGATTGAGAAAACTGATCTTATCTGATCTGAATAATTCAATGATAAGTTGATCGAGAACTAATCCGTTCACTTGAACTAAATCTGATCTGAATAATTCAACTAAATAATACATTGAAATGGTCAATCTGAGCAGGTAAACATTTAACAAGCAAATACAATTAAGTGCATAAATTATAAATAACTTTTAATCACACGAGTCGTATCTAATATAAGTAATTCAGTCAATGAAATGTACGTGTGGTGTTGCTTTCATGTTTGTTCCCCTAATTATAATATTTATGACCTAATCCATCTGATTTTAAATTTTTAATTATCTTGTATGTTGAGGTCTCTTCAGAGTACAGACTAATTAATTCTTCCAGAATCCTAGTTTAGTAAATTGCAAATGTATAAGTTGGGTATATGCATACTAATTAGCATACTAATTAGCATGTAACACAGTGGACGCGATTTAACGTACTTCCGCGGCGGGATTACGCATAATTACTCAGTTTATCCATTCAACAATTAACACAGAACAGGTAAACAGGTAATCTCCAACCTGATGGCTGGTTAACAGGGTTAACATCAACATTTCAGATCATGCAGGTTCAACCGCAAGCACATCGAAGAATAAATCATAACGGAATTTACAAATACACAGCTTAATCAATAACCATTAATCAAATCATTAATTGCCGCGCATTCCAATTATAATTAACACTAAAATCAAACCCTGTCACGCATGAGAGATGCCACCTCTACCTGTCAGTTGAGACCTTCTTCCTCAGTGCGTTTATTTTCCCGAAAGCGAACTCACCTGCGAGCATAACTGACAGCACAAGTAGGCGGAGACGTTCCATGGTGGAATTCCGTCGTCAAATCCGGGTCTCAGGTGAAGAAATCGGGCGGTGTTCGGTGGAGAAATTGCACTCAGTTCTGCCGCAGCCTCTGCTCCACTTATTTGAAAGTCTGTTTGGTTAAACGGAAGTGAGCGGCGAGGTGAGCGTCCTACTTTCGGCTTCGTCTGTCGGCGGAGTTCACATGTTTGCACCTGGAGAAAATCATTGATTGACTCAACGCGACCGCCGCGGGTGCGTTATGATTCATGAAACTTCCGTCTCTGCGAAGGGGTCTTTGAAAAGCGTCATAACGCATTCTATGCGTTGCTCATGCATTACAATGACTATGCATGTACAAGCATAGATATGGTGAATACCTTGTACACAGGGTGGGCCCATTGTCTAACGAGCAGACGACGCCACAGCACCAGGTCGGAGCGGCCAACTGAGTGTTACACAATGAGGGTGGGCCAACAGTAGTCTATCTACTCCATGATCTCAATGCTGTTTAATGGCGCTACGCATTTCTGAGAAAGTGTTACAAAACAGATCGCAGTGTAAAAAACCACGCTAAGATGAAAAACACTTGTTATGGTTAGTCTAACATGTCATACTGGTATTCCTATCATCTCTATTTCAATTTCCTCAACATATATGCCGAATTATCTTGATTAATATAGTCCACTCAACATTTCGCAATATTTCCACTTTTGGTGACAAACAGGGCCCCGGGGCCCGGACCATGGATAAACTTCATTGAACGCATAATTATAGCAACGCTCTCGTACTATTGTTTTGTTAGGGAATGTTAATGTTGTAATAATAACACTTATCATCGACTAATTTTCATCTCCGAAAATCAAAACAAAGGAAAGAGTTTGAATTGAAGCGCCATTCAAGAGATGATATTCCTTAATGCTCGTTAAGGGGCTCATCTGATTTTGCTCTCTTTGCGATCACTCACCACTCGCATTTAAATGTTCCTCCCTCATTCAAAATATGCTTCTTACTTAATTTCTCTTTTCGTCAGATGAAAAATTGTGGATATCAATAAGTGAAATCGAGCTCAAAAACTGAAAAACTAAGAAAGCGAGATTATATGCTCTTCGAATTTGGTAATTATATGATTTATATCGGTAGTAGCTCACAGCGAATGTGATGTTTCAACGCGAGAATATGAATATTGTATTTCTGTACATTCACTAGCATTCGGAATGCTTGGGCAACGCCTGACAAAATGTTGAGTACTGCTTCACTCAGCAAACATGCACGGTCGGAATGTACTTATCACAGGTTATTATTGATTTTTATGTCTAGCTACTATTTGAAGTTGAGTCCTTGAGAACGTTGTTGTTCGCATATTTTCACATCACTTCCTCGTTAGATGTGTTTTCTGTTGAGATCTTCTAGACGGAGCTATCAAAATGGCGTCTTGGAGGTTTCTTCTTTTGATTTCAGTTTGTGTTATTCTCAGTGGACATGCACAGGGTCAGTGGCGGTCATTGTGTACTCATTATCTCTTTGAATTACTCACACGGTTGACTACGATGAAACACGATGTTCATGGGGTCAGGGATTCCCAATTGCAAGTGATATTTTTACGAGCAAATATCGCACGGTTTTCTCACCCAAAATATGCTTTATAATTCTAAGTCAGATATAAACTTCATTGGTCCGCGTGGTGAATGAAGCATTGGATCCGTTTATCACCCGGATGCCAACCAAGTTAAATATATGCCAACTGTTCAGAAGTAGATAAATTCACTCATTAATACATATTATGTCAGTTTACTTTTGACAATTCGTAACCCAGCTTATTATTTGTATCAATTTCAGTGTTTGAATCCTCTCCTGGTTTCATCAAAGTTCACGAAGGAGAAGATGCTGACCTCATTTGGACAACAAGAGATGAAATTATTCCATGGGAACTAATTCAGTCATTTTTCCATACAACTGTTCATAACGACAACATTCTTGTGGTAGTTTATGCAGGAGCAAACCCCTCTACCTTTCATGAATGTAAGGATAGATGTGAACATCTGAGAGGCACACACGAAATAGGAATCAGGATACCCAACGTCACAACAGCCGATGCAAAATCCAAGTACATCATCGTTTTAAAAATTGACATTCAAGGACAAAATGGAGATGCTGTCATCTACATCTATGGTGAGCTCACATTTTCCCTTTCGATATTTAATAATAATTATTATACCAGAGCTCAGATGCTCTGCAATGCAATAAAACCAAACGCGACATATTCACAATTAACTCGTCTGATCCGGCTACTCCGAATTTACATCCGGTTTAAATATCTGAGCCTTAATGCTCGGGTATGGTTTCATTGGCTCCCATGGCGAAACCTGGTTTTAGAAGAAGCAGAAATCAATATTACGATTAATTTGCACCTTTAGTAACGCTTGTTTTAGCCTTATTAACGCGATATAATTATACTGTTTTCGATATTTGGTGAGGCGAGGAAACGAAGAATTGCTGAATTTCTTGAGCAGTTATTTATTTCTTACGATTTCAATCTGCAACTCGCATGCCCCATGCATACAAAGTGGGAAAATTCTTACATTCCTCATTCTTTGATGCAAAAATCGTCATACTGAGTGTTCTATAGTCCACTTTTAGGCTTCGTCCAGGGAGCCAAAGAAAGCGTTATGTAACTGGAGATTTAGGATGATCCTTGGTTACATCTTGCGGAACTACTTCAAACATGATATTAACACGTGTTGTTTCCTTGTGGCATGGAAACTAAATTTATAAACATATTTAGTTCTTTTGCTCTTGCCCTCTTTGCAGAAAAACCTGATCAAGCTCAGCTGACCAGTGATCACATGACAGAGGGCAATGACCTCAGTCTCACGTGTATCAGCAGATCAAACTCCCTACCAGAGCAGTTTCGTCCAAATGTCTCGATGACCTACAAGTGGACAAGGAATGACCAAGATATCTCTGAGTCTCCTCCTGACCGACATTCCTTCGAGGACAATGAACGCAAAGTGCTGACAATATCTGACATTGCGACAGGTGATTGCGGCTCCGCTTACAAGTGCATCGGCCAAGAAAAGGGATCCCGTCTGGAGTCCGATGAAAGTGAAGCGTATGTCATTGATGTCCGCTGTGAGAATGCCTCCTGCGTCCACAATTACTCAAATGTCGTTCTGTTTTATATTCAACTGCTTTCTCTGTGGGCCTCTTATTTAGTTATTTATGTTGGCAATTGCAAGAGATTCTGACGACCAAATAATGAACATATAATATCACAAGTTGAATTACTTCTAAGCGACACAATGCGATTGCATGCCACTCAAGGTTGACAAGTCATTTTTACAGTTTTATTATCTAGGCAAACCAAGCTCTCCCACGGAGCTTTTCTCTGAAGCAACCGCCAGGAGTCTCACTCTGTCTTGGACCCCTGGATGGGATGGTGGAACCCCTCAAACCTTCACAATTACGTACTCAGCTGAAGAATTTGAGAAAACGATTCCTGACATCCCTGATTCGCCAGACTCCAGTCGAATTTCCTACACATTGACTGAAGGAATATCTGCACGAAAGCATTATTTCGTGACACTAAAAGCAGTTAACAGCCAAGGATCAAGTGGAGTCTCGTGGATTTCCATCGCAACGCCTGGTATGTCATTTATTGCTCGATTCTTTGATTCAGCGATTTGACAGCCGGTGATGGCGACTCAACGAACATCGGCCTGATCATGGGAGTGGTTGCTGGACTTTTGGTTCTCATCGCACTTTGTGTCGTGGCGTTCTTCGTGATTCAGAAGTTCAGGAAACTCAAGGGTTCGCAGTCAACATTGGAATATTTCTCATTTACTCAATCTTACATTTATGTATTTTCAGAAGCAGATGATGTAGAATTGGATCCAAAGCAGTGCGCCATTACATAACCATGACTCTCAAATGCTGACCTCTCACCTTTATAGGTCCCCAATGGCAGACTCAGTGGCGCCTGGAGGAGTCTACGAACTATTTGATCCTGTCCATTTCATTGACCTACCTGCCGAGTACAAAGTCCATTACCTCTATGATGCAATCCATAACCAGGAGACGGAACCATTTTTTTAATGTTGAGGCCAATCATCCGAGCCTCATTTGCATATAATTATAATGACGTAATTTTCATATTATCAGGCATGACCTGATTCTGAAGTGTTGGATGCTGGATCCTGAAACAAGACAATTTGTGGCACCAGTGCATGGCTGCAAGTGCATTCACCAATAATGGAAGCCCTCTGATAATTATCGGACACACAATGTAATCAAGGAATTATTTACATTTCTCCACATCATATATAATTATGTTCATGAACTATACAGCTCAAAGTCATATCTGTAAATTATGTGTGTTTGCGAATAAATAATGCTGATTTGCATTCTCGTGCATTTCATCATTTCCTGGCACCGTTGGACGAGCTCCAACCGGGAGGCAGAAGGCTGAATTTCTAATCTTAAGAGACGGATTTGTCATCCAAAATCTCATTTTTAGATTCATTGGTTCTCGGGTGGTCCCAGTACTCACCTAAGTGGTTTATTGTGGTCACATGGAATCGAGTTATATCACAAAGTGTGAATTTGGTTGACTGCTGTGACGTTTTGCTTATACCGTAATTAAGTATCCATTCACATTTGAGCACCACTATATATTGTTTGCAATATTGTTAGTTTAGAGTGTTTTTATAATCATTTCCTTTTATTGCTGTATTAATGTCTTGCTTTTCGTTTTTAGCTTCATGTGAGCCGAGGTGAACATTTCATAAAAAAACCTGCGTTGTGGCATTCAGCTGAAATTGACAAATCAGATTGGATACGCATGCATAAGTTTGGAAGATGTAAGTCCGAAGTTTCATCATAGTTAAGTGCTGGTTACCCGAAAATGAATTACCCGAATTATGTCTTTATGGCTTTGGAATCATATTTGTGGTCAAAGCAAATACCGATATGCATCCTCTTCGGGGATATGGATAACAGAAATATGATTTAAAACTCATTGCTAATAGTGCACCAGAGGGGTATTATTCACTAACCAAAACATCACAAGTGGTTGAAATCGACAATTAATAAGGAGGAATTCAACGTCAAGAAAAATAGATTTCTCGTAACTCAGCATACGATTGTAAGGAAATGGGAAACTAGAATAATTGTAACAATTTCATGCACGATTCCTCGATTACAGTTTCTTTTTAATAATTGAAGTACATATTTCACGAGATACAATGCTATCCAAGGGGTTCAATCCTCTGGAACCCTTTTCTCGAGTTCTTTGATTCCCCCTCTTTTAAAATACATGTAACAACAAAGCGTCATAACGCACTCTATGTGTCGCTCATGCACTTCAATGACCATGCATGTACAAGCATAGATATGGTGATTACCTTGTGTACAGAGTGGGCCAAAAGTAGTCTATCTACTCCATGTTAAAAATGTCAATGCTTTTCAATGGCGCTACGCATTTCTGAAAAAGTGTTACAAAACAGATCCCAGTGTAAATATTACGCAAAGAAAGAAGATCCCTTGGGTTGCGTCTTGGCGATGCGGGCTTTATCGAGAACATGTGCGATGTGTTTCTCTATGGTTAGGTCGGGGTCTAGATGCACTCCCGCGCTAGTCTCATGTTGTCTTTTTCTCTTCTGAGTGGCTGACGAGGCGAGGTAGAATGTTGTGATCACCTCTTTGTTTCCATCGTGATTCGGGCGGCTCTGCAGGCGTCAATCGAACGGGGGAAGCCCTTATGGCACTAGATGTTATGATATAAATAGCAGCCAATGAGCAGGCGCCAGCTGTCATTGGTGTGCGCCTGTGTCAATGTATGGCCAGGGAACAAGTGATGCCTTCTACCCATTCCTGGCAGCACTTGAGTGCCATTCAGTGCGTTATGACTTTATATCAAATGCGTTATGATTTCACTTGAATAGCAAAGTATGAAAGTGCGTTATGATTCACGTCATCCATGTTTTTGGAATATCTGGCTTGTTACGATGCATATAACCATAATATTTATATTATTTTTGCTAGTCATGCCAGTCGGGTTAGCTCCAACTATGCTTCATATTTATTCATCAATCAATGTACTTTGCATTTAAGATAAGATAAGATAATTTTATTCGTCCAAAACGAAAATTTTTCTTGCATATCCTGTCAGCAAAGAAAACAAAAAAATATAAAGAAAAGGTGAAAAAATGGGAGGAGACAATAGTCAATATATTAGTGATTTAGAGAGTTTAGAAGTCTGATGGCACAAGGGATGAATGAGCTTTTTAGTCTACTGGTTTTGGAGAAATGAGTCCTGAAGCGACGGTTTGATGGTAATTTAAAGGTTCGAAAGAGGGTGGAGGGGGTCATTTTTAATTTTTTTGGGCGAATTTCACAGTTCTATTGATATGTAGATTATTGAATGTTGTCGAGTACTTTCGGGAAATCTTCATTCCTATTTTCCTAATTTTGTTAATTTTGCGATGGCTGGATTCATTGATGCTAACATCCCAGATGGAAAGGCCGAAAGTAAGGGTGCTGACAATCGTGGCTTGGTAAAAAAGGTCCAGGATCTGAGGGGAGAGTTTAAAACGTTTTAGAATTCTTAGGCAGGAGAGGTTTTTCATGGCTTTTTTGACGGTAAGATCGATGTGGCTCTCCCACGTTAGGTTTTTGGTGATTTCCAACCCAAGATACTTGTACTTTTCACATGTTTCGATAAATTCTTCCTTGATCTTAATTGGGTCTTTTGTGTATGTTTTCTTCCGAAAGTCAATAATCATCTCTTTTGTTTTTCTTACGTTGAGTTGAAGTCCATCGCGTTCACAAGCTGATATAAAGGAACCGATGAACACATAACATAATAACTGAATTTAAATATCAAGAACAATCATTGATTATCCTGTGTTTATTCTAGAATAGTGCCAACAGCGCAAAATATGCACAAGAAAAAAATAAGATTGGCAGGTACACGTTTCATTAATGATGGTTTTTAATGCGTCTCTTACTCATAATTACTTGGCCCCATTTGTTACTGATTCGATACTTATTCCCTTGATGAAAAAGATAAATCTGACTTGGATATCGGAAATTATGCCCTCATTAATTGTCATTATTAATTATGTTTTCCGTCATTATTGAAGTTTTAGGAAGTTTAATTAGAAACAAATCTGTTTTGTCTTCCTTGGAGTTTTAATTTCAAATGACTGTTCAGACGATATTGATCTTTCAAAGCAATTGATGCCTTTTTATGTACGAAGCAATTTTTGTATGCAGCCAAATTATAATTATTATTATATAATATAATTATTATAATTATAAAATTATAATAATTACAATAATTCTAAATCTCCAACAGCTGGATCCGCTCACTCAACATGTGGCGCTCATCATCAGCCCATTTCACCGGTTGATGCAACAGTGATCCAGTGTTCGGCAACTACGTCATCAAATGTGCGGCCATGAAATCAACAAAAGGCATATCATGATCATGATCATCCATGGCAGGTATGATTATGATTTTAAACTAATTTATGCATAATTGCCAGAACCCTTGTTTAGGTTTTAGCCCGAAGCTACCATGGCGACAGAAGATTCATTGCTGTGCCGCTTTGCATTCGACGAGGTCCACTGTATCTGAAACCATATAATAAGTTCAAATGCATCAATATTCAGAAAAGGCAAGAAAGTCTGAGCATCATATGCTATCTCTTCAGTCTTCACCATTACATATGTAACCCAGATCGTCATACATCCTGCTCAGCTTTAATTCCCTGCATGAAACACACAAGGTTCCATAACCTCATCGTGTCAAAATTGATGTGTTCTTGTGTCAGTTCTGTCCAATGAGTGGAATCCCTTTATCTGAGGACAACAACAGTGGTCATCGTTATATGCACTCGAGTTCACCATGCCACACACAACACATGCTGTCCACTCTTCATCAGTCTCCTGTAAAGTGGATTTTATAGTCTAGGATCATTGGCGTAAACACCGTCTCTCTGATTTCACAACACTTCCCCTGGTTATTGGACCCATCACACCAACTCAACTTCCCGGGGAGCATACAAGCGAGCGCAACCGCGAAGGTGCAGCCTGCTTAATCGAGCACAGATACCCATCACTGTCGTATCAGGTACCACATTTCGACACAATGCAATGTGCCATGCTGATTTATCAGACAAACAAACTCATTATACCTCTATATAAATTCTTGTGTTAATTACTACCATTTCTAAATTACACTGATGTTCCATCAATTATCCTTGACCTGTTTCAGACATTTTGCATGATACTTGGCATTCTAGTATCTATAATCACTGCATGAAATTGATTTTCAACAATAATAAAGTGTTTCCAGATGAAATTTTCATTGTTTTGTCGCTACCTTCTCTTGGTGACTCAAAACAAAACAGGAAGCCAAATCTATCTACCAAATTCAAGTGTGAAAATGATTTGCAGCTGTTTGACTGCACATGAGAAAAAAAAAAACCTGTTCTGTAGTTATTGGAAGCCGGTTTCAATCCAATTATAGTACAAATCACACATGGTTACGAGTATTCTTTGCTCAATTTAAGAGGCAATCAGCGTTACGACACATTTATTTTTTTTTAACTTGATGTGCCGGTGCCAACACTTGTGGCAAAGTTGAAATTACAAATATGTAATGCCAAGGTGCAATGATACAACGACTACAGCAAATACGCAAGCACTCAATGCAGAACAGTAGCACCCGACAGTGAAGCAGTATGTCTGTATGACAATGATACAAAATGAGTGGTTGAGAACTTGGGATCAAGGCCAAGAGAGGGTGGGTGGCGTCATACTGCCATGAACCGTCAATGTTAGCACCAGTTAGTTATGATATCATGAAAAGCTATATGTACAGATCATCCACATGCTAATAAAAAATCCTCTACGCCTTTGGTACGATGCTAATATCAATATCAAAAGATATAAAAACAGATTACGTGGCATAATAGCTCAAGCGAAGAGTGAATATTACCAGAACTTAATTACCGAAAATAGAAATAACATTAAAAATATATGGAAGACACTGAAAGAGGTCATAGGCTCGAAAAAGAAAGACTCATTGGATCACGAGTTCTTGATTAATAATAGACTCTGTAGCAACAAACAGATTATCTCTGAGTCTTTCAACGAGTACTTTATTAATGTAGGACCCAACTTTGCTTCCCAAATTCCAAACGTCACATCAAAACCACAAGATTTCCTTCGGGGATCTCACCCTAATTCTATTTTTCTCACACCTGTAACTAATACTGACATAATACAAGCTATCGCCAAACTGAAAAAAACTGCATCCGCGGGTCAAGACACACTGAAACCAAATATAATAAAAGGAATCGCAAATCAAATATCAAATATCATATATGTTGATGAAATTGAAATAGAGATGATAGGAATACCAGTATGACATGTTAGACCAACCATAACAAGTGTTGTTCATCTTAGCGTGGTTTTTACACTGCGATCTGTTTTGTAACACTTTCTCAGAAATGCGTAGCGCCATTAAACAGCATTGAGATCATGGAGTAGATAGACTACTGTTGGCCCACCCTGTGTACAAGGTATTCACCATATCTATGCTTGTACATGCATAGTCATTGTAATGCATGAGCAACACATTGAATGCGTTATGACGGTTTTCAAAGACCCCTTCGCAGAGACGGAAGTTTCATGAATCATAACGCACCCGCGGCGGCCGCGTTGAGTCAATCAATGATTTTCTCCAGGTGCAAACATGTGAACTCCGCCGACCAAAGACTCTATTAAGAGAGCCACTAAGGTCATCTCTTTTCACGATATTTTGCGGATCAAACATCAGCAGTGGATGAGTTCCCTTGTTCCATCTCTTGGGAGAGAATTCTCACATGAGGAAAACCCAACCTTGTACCCAATGATGTGGAGTAATACAGATGGAGCATCCAATAGGAATTCAGCTCTGAAAATATGCTCGCGAGATTAGCTTTTGGCGGTAGTCTCTGTGAAGTTCCGGTGCGTTATGGCTCTCGCTTAATGGTAATCATAACGTTCTCCATTGTAAGTCAGCCTACATAAAATACTACTAATTCTCTGTAGAATGCATTACATTTCACAGGACGAGTACTTGTCAAAAGGATACTAAAATTTCTGAGAAAAACGTATTATTTTAATTTTAATTTGTTTTTTTCTGTATTTTGGTTGAGAGAAAGAGAGACAGAGAGAAATTGTTTTTCGAATGAGAACCATGAGATTTATTTGATGATGGGATCAAAACAAATTATGAAATGAGAAAAACAAATTGAAGACAGTAGGACAAAAATTAATTAAAGAAGAAAAGATTAATTCAAAGCTAAATTCAAAGGTTTTGCACTTTTCAATTCATTTAAAAGAAATGTAAGTGGCATCAGAATGATAAGGAGATATACATGATCAATTTTTAAAATTTAAAGATAAATTTACCTTTTTTTTTCTTTATTTGTCACATATTGTATATGAAGCACGAGAGAAATAAATGAAGTCTCTCTCTCTCTCTAAAAGGGTAGATTCCTGAATTGAAGAGTATAGGCCCTGACGGAATAATCAGGTGCTATAATTATTAATAATAACATTATTCTAATTATTTCCGCATTATTACACACAAATTGAACATGGGAGATTTCTTAAGTTACACATCANATAATATTATAAACATAATTTTCCAAATGTATGGGTTGAAAAGGAGAGACATTCT
>KB308559.1:88910-100631 GCA_000328365.1 Capitella teleta
GCTTGAAATATATAGAAATATATCCAAATGTGTACTATGGTATACATGTACATTTCATATATAATTAAATGGATATCCATCTGCATACTATTGATATAGCACGAACCTGGATAATACTGAGGATCCTTCACTCTTCGTCTTCAAACACTTCACACTGTAGTTGCAGGTGTAGGGCTGGCACAGATTCTCGGGCGAGGTCTGTAGACCCATTGGGCTCGCTGTAGTATGTCAGCTAGTGTAGGGCCTAGGTATAGCAGACTAATATAGCTGTCACAGTGATGTGCAGGCACTGATGCTTGAGAAGCTATATATTATTATGTGAATGATCATTTATAAATTTACCGATGAAAGGTTGTTGGCGAATTGTGGTGATATCGGTTTGAACAACTGACAACGACACATTTGCGTGTCATGATCTCTCAATCGGGAAAATCTTCGAACGTCGATTGATCAACAGAGCCAGACGCCGGAAGTGTTGGATGGAAAAGTGCGTTATGATATCACCATCAGAACACACTTTTTACGCGCGCAATACGGTAATGCGTAAACCAATCAGAAATGCGGGATAGGTAGTCTACCGTAAACCTACTCAAACTCTGTAAAAGTACAGTGCCACTTCCTTTTGCTTGCTACTTCCGATAGTCTCAGCGCCGTTGACATACACTGGCCAATAGGAATAGTCCATCTATAGAGTCCATATCATTGCTTGTACCAGTTCGGGTGAGTTATTTAAATTTCGGTACAAATATTCATGTTATTTCATATGCATGAGCTTTCTTGATTATTGCTTTGTGCCTAGATATATATATATAATTATAAACAATTATCTACATTTGCAGTTATCAAGAAAACAAGCTGCGGATCCAACGATGCTTGGCTTTGCAGATGCCCGCAAAGGGTAGCACAAGAGGAGCCAAAAGGACAACGGATTCAGTTGTCCTCTCTTCAAGCCCCATCAAGAGGAGGACTACTGAAAACTGATTGATCACTTTTTATTGCATCGCTTTTTTTTCCCCACACAATTAAAAAAAAAAATGAAAGAAAGACAAAATTATTATCTTTTTGGTTTCTGCTTTATTTCAAAAATCCCATCAAATAAATGATGTGAAAAAATAATAATGATAAATGATGAAAAAATATGGTTATAAATCTATAATGTTCTCTTGTCTGCGAGCTTGACTCGCAAAGCCTTTCCTTTGCCGGTACAAATATTTTTTTATTTTTTATTTCTCCAAGAACAAGAAGCATTCATGGTGGCACATAATTTCATTAAAAAGTCTTGATCATAATATTGTTCATGACTCTGTCATCCAGGTCAGAGATGGATGACTCCTCAGGCAAGCCTGTTGCCATGACTTCTGCGCAGAAGAGGCCTGCTGACTTCAGGCCTGTTTTAGACTTCTGATATGCAATTCGCATAAGGTGCTCCAGCGCCTCAACAGGGGTCAACAGCCCTCCCCTTGACTTAACCGCAATGAGTGATGGTCTCGGGCCTTTTTTTTTGTGGCTGATGAGGCCTTCGATGACATCCAGGTCATCACTTCGATTAGAGTGAGCATACCGCTTCTTCAACTTGTGGAGAACGGCTCCAGTTATGTACATAATGATCTCACTCTGATGGTCAGTCACAGTCTCAGTGTTGGTGTCTTTGGATGGGGGAGCAAAGTTTGCTGGTCGAGTGACGATGCCCTCACAGAACTGGAGTGTTACTTGGAGGACAGCCACAGAACTAATGTTGTGATTAATGATGCACATGTCTTGAATTTTCTGAGATGTAAGGAAGCAGTGCACTTGTGCCCATTGGCAGGCTGAGGCTCTTGAAATGGTTTCCAGCTCCTCAATCAGGCTTTCGAAGTGATCCAAATGCTCTGTAAAAGAAATCAAATACCTTTTTAGCTTGTCTTCAATTAAATTTACAGGCATTCGAATTTAATTACAAGTAATGTATCCATCACAGGTAGGTATATATAATTACTTAACTCACCCAAACATTTGGCGAAATCTTGGTCCAGTGGTGAAGAAATGTTGCTGTGCTGCGTTTTCATCGTCTCCAAGATTTTTCGAAATCAACCTCTTCCCAGGCAAAGATCGTCCTCAAAGGATATTTCACAGCTTGTTAGGGCGAATGCATCGTCATCTTGGCTTTCAATGAAGTCAATTACACTATTCAGGTCCATTTTCAGTGGTTTAGAGTCGAATAATAGAGAACAGCTGGCCTTTAAATTTATCTTTTCAGTGGAGTCAACGAGCGAAAAATAACAATAGCAGAAGACCGGAAATTATTAACACTCAACCAGCCACTTAGCGTGCGTTGCGTAACTGTTTATGCTGGCGCCTATGAGAGCGGCGCGTCCATCTTAATAGAGAGTCTTTGCCGCCGACAGACGAAGCCGAAAGTTGGACGCTCACCTCGCCGCTCACTTCCGTCAAGAAGCCTTAACTATAGTTAAGGCTCCTTGCTTCCGTTTAACCAAACAGACTTTCAAATAAGTGGAGCAGAGGCTGCGGCAGAACTGAGTGCAATTTCTCCACCGAACACCGCCCGATTTCTTCACCTGAGAGCCGGATTTGACGACGGAATTCCACCATGGAACGTCTCCGCCTACTTGTGCTGTCAGTTATGCTCGCAGGTGAGTTCGCTTTCGGGAAAATAAACGCACTGAGGAAGAAGGTCTTAACCAGCCATCAGGTTGAGATTACCTCTTTACCTGTTCTGCGTTAATTGTTGAATGGATAAACTGAGTAATTATGCGTAATCCCGCCGCGGAAGTACGTTAAATCGCGTCCACTGTGCTACATGCTAATTAGTATGCTAATTAGTATGCTAATGGCTAATTAGTATGCCTAAACCCAACTTATACATTTGCAATTTACTAAACTAGGATTCTGGAAGAATTAATTAGTCTGTACTCTGAAGAGACCTCAACATACAAGATAATTAAAAATTTAAAATCAGATGGATTAGGTCATAAATATTATAATTAGGGGAACAAACATGAAAGCAACACCACACGTACATTTCATTGACTGAATTACTTAGATACAACTCTTGTGATTAAAAGTTATTTATAATTTATGCACTTAATTGTATTTGCTTGTTAAATGTTTACCTGCTCAGATTGTGTTGTTGACCATTTCAATGTATTATTTAGTTGAATTATTCAGATCAGATTTAGTTCAAGTGAACAGATTAGTTCTCGATCAACTTATCATTGAATTATTCAGATCAGATAAGATCAGTTTTCTCAATCTCACAATTTTGCAATGAACGAGTTAAAAAATCCTAAACTTGAAATCTTTTATTTCAATTTATAAAATCTGTGAATAATTATGGGCACATAGATTTCCTGTCACTTATAATTTAATAATATGTGCTTTGATTCCGCCATGTGTCTGCAAGTTCTAAAACAGACACCTGACTCTTAAAGCTGATCAATTTATTTGCGGAGTTATTTTAGACCTGCATGTTACATTCTCTGCCGTCTGCATGAAATTACTGTAGATATTTCTGCAATTATTTCTGTAACAATGTGAATGTATCAGTGTATGTGTGTAATTAAATGCTGTGTGTGTGATATAATTGTAATTAATGAGAAAAATGTCAAATAAAGTCTCGCACGGTCGTCACACTCGAGTCAACACGTTCTACAAATGAGGCTTTTTTTGCTAAAAGAAGATGCCTTGGAATCATGTTTACGTTTTTATTATGTTTGTTGAACTTTATTTCTCCTCATTTGATGATCTTCCCACCATCTACTACTCTACTCTAATGTACATGTTACATGTATTATGTCAAGGGCAACTGGACAGATTTAAAGTTTAACAGTTGCTTTTTCAACTTACAATAAATTAAATATCGTTTTATCTAACAACCAACTGCCTGAGTGTTTCATCTTTCCTTGTATTTGTGATTGGTGCGTCTTTTGGCATCTGACTTTTGACCTAATTTCCTTTCCCTCTTCATTTATTTATTCTCTGAATATCGCATCATGTTCCATGAATTAATGAACCATTAGAATAACATTCTCCATTTCAAGAATAATCCTCTGTTAATTCTCCGCCTTTGAAACACGTATACATTATCATGAAGTAAATTAATAGGTTCACGAATAAAAATTATTCCATTTATGAGGAGCTTCTGCATCAATTGTCTCTTTCTGTGAGTCGTGTTTGCATAACAATCTTTTCTTTTTCCTCCACAGCATCATCTTCAGCTCAGCAAATAACAACAAAGCCGGAGAATCAAGTTGTGCGCGTTGGCGATCTGGTGCAGTTTGATTGCGGGGTGACAGGATTCAGCTCCGGAAACTCCTTCCAGTGGCTGAGCCGCAACATCAGAAACTATGACAGCTTCCTGGCAGGAGAGTCCATATTTGAGGTTCCTGCCCGAGCAAGTGGCGAACCAAGTGACCCTAATCGGTACGACATCGAGGGAACGTACAATCTGCAGATTAAGAAGGTGACCCTGCAAGACGCCGGTTGGTACGGATGTCGAGTACGGACGACCACTCACTTTGCCACTCTGATTTTGATCGGTGAGGCTCACGAATGTCGTAACTTCTGCCCGGTAATCTTGTTTTTGCAGAGGAACCCATTCTGAAAGATGGCTTCATGTTTGCGAACGGTCTTACAACGCTAGTCACGTGTGAATCGACCTTTGCTTCGCCATCAGATCAGGCAATGGAGGCCGACCAATTGCCGAAAATTTCGTTTTATCTCGGGGAAAAAAAAATGAATGGTGTGAAGTCGATGTTCTCCAGCAATGACGACGGAACTCAGAAGATCAAGGGAGCCGCTAATTACTCTGCTAATTATCTGGATCACGGGAAACATTTTGAATGTCGCGTCACGATCGACTCTCCCAGTTTCATGGTGAAAGCGGAGCAGACGTTCAGCATCAGTTGTGAGTGATCGAGTCAGCTGACATGTTTTAAATTATATCTGTATTTTTCTTTTGAATAACATTTTAATTTTTGCAGTTCAGCCAACCAATATCACGATTTTTCCGGACAAGCAGAATCCTGACCAGCCAAATGACATGTACAACATCGGTGACAAAATCCGATGTGGCGCTGAGGGAAATCCTGAGCCCAAAGTGTCCTGGGTCGTAGTGTCCTCACCTGGGCCCAGACTAGTGCGCAACCACACGCTGGAAATTCTCCACGATATGGTCGGTTATAATCTGTGGAAGTGTCAGGCGACCAACGGGATCGGAGCAGCGCAGGTGAAAGAGTTTGAGTTCACTGTCGGTGAGTTTTATTCAAGTGTCATGTGTTGGAATAAAAACGCTTTCTTCAGAGGCTGGAGCAGCGATCACCCCTGCCCCTGCTAAAGGAGGCACAAGTGGGTTGCCTTATCCAGGTCAACTGGTGACCTATATTTGATGTCCATTTCAGAGCCCTGGGTGATAGCGGTTGCTGTGATTGTGGTGCTGCTGGTTGTGGCTGGTGTGAACTTTGTATTTTTGGTGTGAACAGACTGTTTGCAATGATAGGGGTCATTTGATACTTGTCAGCCACCAGCAATCGATGTATGTTCGTGTATTCTCTACCCAACAGTGCAATGCATTGCCATAGTTCATAGTCATACTAGACTTAAACATCATGTAATTTTTCATTAAAGCCATGTGACCTTAACAGACGATAGCTGATTTTCCCAACGATTTGTCGTACTTTGGCTCCAAATCTTCACTTAAAATATAACAATTACTTCATCTAAAAGTTTTAGAATCATTTTCTTGACAATTTCCACTTTGCTGTAATATATCAGGCAATTTATTCGTTATTTAATTCGTTGACTTATGTTTTAGAAAACTTCAATGTGGATTCCTCAGGTTTACAACATGAGCTGCGAAGTCACAATGAAGACAGGTTGGAATTTGTTTACACAACACCTTGGTTACAAACGCAGCTGTTCAGTTTAACGGACATAGTTTGCCATCCCCTTAGACACCGAGCCGCCGCCGTGAGCCGCTGCCATGGAGGCCTGAGCCGTCAGCCAGCCGTGGCTAAACGGCTAGCCGCCAAGCACATGCGCCGCCGTCGTTCGTACGTATCCGCCGCCAAAGTAAATTGCATATTGACAATAAACAGCAATCATTGAGATGCGATTCTCTGCATTTGATCATCCATCATCTCCCTCTCCTTCACCCCGGCCTTTGAATTACATTATTTTCAATCAATTCAGCCGTCTGATCTCTATCTGATCCACTACTAACCAGTAACCACTGAAAGTAAAATAATCCAATGTAAATGATGACAATGACGCTCCCTCCTCGAGTTCTGTTTATTTCTGCTTCGATTATTTTAATTTCATGGTTTTCAGATGTCGCGTCTATGCTGTAGCCTGCAATTTCGCAAAGGGGCACAACGACCGATCTGGGTTTTAGATTTACTGCTGAACTCTTTTCACATCACCAACGTCCGACTTTTACTCTTTTTTTTTTCATAAGGATATGCAAGCTTTAAATGGCAAACCATATACCGCATATTTAACACATTGCGATGACCATCGGAGATGTGCGTTATGATTGATCTAAACGACAGAATTGACAGATAGTGAACAAGTACATGTACTTCTACATGTAATATACACTCATGGTGTACTGCTCTACAACGCAGCACGTGTGATGCATACGAATGCACATTGCATGAGTAGGCCTATCTAAATATAGCTATGCATATTTCGGGAGGTTATGAATCATGACCTGTCTCCTTCAGTTCAAGCATGCTGTGATTGGCTGAGGCTCGCGTGCGATTTCACTATGGCCCGCCTCCTCATTAATAATATCAGTTTATGTTGCAATTGATTGCAATGCAAAATGAGTTCTTGCTTGATTTTTTTCGGATATTCTCTTATGCATCCTAAGAGAGGAGGACACTCATCTGATGAACACAAGAACGGAACTGTACACTTCAATTAATCCACAACATCATCAAACGAAAAGCAAGCGAACAAATGAAGCTCACTGAAGTGAATGTTGAAGAACTGCTTTGTCCGCTCTATCAAATGGCATTCGAAGCTCATCGAAAGAACGAAACTGTGATTCGTCAAAGTGATTTCAACAATATTGATCACTTTGAACGAGTTTGTCAAGTCGGTTATATCAGGTTTGTCAAGTCGGTTATATCAGCAAAGAAGTCATAATCAGTCGCCTACAGGCAGAAACCAGATTCGGGTTCACCCACAAAACCTTCATGGAATTTCTAACAGCAAAACACATCGCACAAATGGATGCACAATTAAATGAGGCTGACCTGCCTTCAAGGCTTACGCTACGTAAATTACATTGTATTCCATTCGATTCAAAGGACTAGCGATTAAGGATGCATTTGACTGCATCTGACTTCATCCTCCAATTCCCCAGAACGTCGATTTGGGATTTTCATGGGATGAAGAATATCTCTTTTGTGAAAAAAAAAAAAAAAAAAAAAATCGAATGTAAAAACATCGAATGCTCAAAGATTTAGATTCGTCCAGACGATGACACAAAATTGTGGAATATTGTGAGTGAATTGCGAATTGGTCAAGCAGATCAGCATTGATTGTGACAACATCGAGAGAAATCCATGTGAAGTGATTTCATTTAGAGATCATTTGCGTGAACTTGAATTGGAACCCAACTTCCCAGTAGGTCGATGAGTGCATACAAGAAGTAAGGCATGAAGGGAGGCGTGACAAATCACACATTAGTACATTTCGCACGGACGTGATGACTATTAGCGGTACTGATGAAAAGGCCGGGCGTGATGACTATTACCGTACTACGGAAAAGGCCGGGCGTGGCGAGCAATCACTTCGTTTTTGGAGTTTTTTCGCCACGCACAACACATTGTATTATTCTGCAGCAAATTGTAAGATATTTTCCTGTTAATCTCCTGATTTATTATAATTATATTCATATTAATCCTATTATTCATATTTTTTTCTCTTCATCTCTTTATTTTAGTCTCTGATTCATTTTTTTTTTACCATTAACAATTGTTCTTTGTTTGCTTCATGAAGTGCAAAATAAAATTAATATTATTAATTTGTTCAGTCATTTTATCTGCAATTATTATTTCTCAAAGGGAAACAAATGTTCCTTCAAGTATTTGATTCAACTCAGATTTGGCAAACTAGCAATTAATTTATTCCACATTGATTTTGACAATAATTATAACAGAAATTTCAGACAAATACAGTAAACTCCTGATCAAGCAACTTAATAGCCAAATCAACAACTCATTCCTTATCTACTTTCTCACATCATTTTAAAGGGAGGGAGAACTGGTTAAAAATGGACTTTGAGTCGTTATTTGATGCACCAAAAATGATTCCTATGCCTGGCCCACACAAGGAATATCATCGCTAACGATTTCGCGGGAGATATATTGCTAACTAGGCGTGACGTCAGGAGCTGTGATGAAACACCGAGTTCCCCATCTTTTACAATGGGCCTCGTCATATCAGCGTGTCCTGCGACTAAACCCCTGGATATATTTTTTTTTTTTTTTTTTTTTGGAAATAGATAGAATAATCATTTTGCCACCAGTCAGGCGAAAAAAAAAAAAAAATTTCGCTATTTTTCTTATTTTAACAAGCGATTTTCTAGGACACCTATGCCAAAGATGTTTTTTTGTAGTTACTTGTACTTGAAGATCCTTAAATAAAATATCAGATGCGTAATACTAATTAGTTATCCTACATACAGCTTTTTGGGTGATAATGATCTGCTCCAATGTTACAAGTCCAATTCATTGACAAATTCACTGGTCCGACATTGACAGGCAAAAATGCCAACCAAATGTGCCTTTATCATTGAAAGCTAGCTCATTACACAAACAGGTCGCTGCCGATAATGTTCAAAGACCCTCAACAGACAACACACATGACGGTTGGGATGTTGTTGGCAGGTTTCCAATGCTTGCTTAAGCCTTTGAAAAATATCAAAGATTCAATTCAATGGCTTGTTGGATGGTTGATGCTGAACACAGAGCGAAATGCACATCTCTCCCTCACTTGAAGCAGCGGACAGGGTGCAATAAATAGCAATGCACGGATTGCGACATCTTCCAGGTAACGGATATCCGGCACTTAAGATACGGTATATTCAGATGATGTTCAGATAATAGACAGCAAACATATTGTAATATTGAACATTTCCCCCAGTCTATTAATTACATGCAACGGATTACAATTATAATTCACAATCATAACGCTCGTGGCCTGATCGAGTCTCAAACCCAGGACCTCGACCCCCACGGTCAGCATTGGATTGCAATCAGGCGGTTAAACCGAATGAGCTATTCGGTGCCCTGGCTTTCATATTATGTATAGACTGTTAGCATTCAATGTACCGTGCTTCAAATCTGCTCGCTCACTGATAAGAAACCCTGTGCTTGAGGCGTTGAGCTGTATATCAGTGTTTTAAAACTTTTAATATATATATCATTTATTTCGTAACAGTAACATTACAGTAATTAAATGAAGAGGAAAAAATAAAAATAAAAAAAAATAAAAAATATAGCAACTAGGCAAAATCTAGGCTATACATAAATGTTTAATAAGCAGTTCTAATTCATGTGATGTAAAAAAACTGTAATCACGATTGTAATCATTCAATGATTATTAATTAATTAATATTTATTGTCATTGTGACAGCCTAGGTTTTCTCATCCAGAAATTCCTTACATCCATAACAAACGAATTCAACTAATTCAAAATTCGGTCCACGTGGGGAGGCTTAATGATAAAAGCATAAGCTTGCCTTATGCCTCCGGATGCCAGCCACGTTTGTGACGTTTAACAACTGAATTTTGAATTAGGGGGTGCGTTAAAACATAGACGCCTAAGTAGTCTGGTTATATGATGGTTATTGCGAAGCATGGGCGATAATACGCATGTCAAGATAAAAATCGATGAAAATACGTAATAAATGTGTTGAAAAGCTCCATTTTAATGTAATTCGACATAATTGATGCAAACTGACCGATTCAAGAGGCACTTAGTATTTCCTTTCCATCAAAATTTAATACTTATTGATTCTTATCTGCCGATACTTTGCACTGTTTGGGCAGGCCGAAAAGTTCGTCATTTCTGATCGCAGGCCAAAAAGTTCTTCTTTTTTAGGGGTATGCTGTATAATTCTTCATTGAAGGTAACTGGCTAAAAAGTTCTTCTTTTTTAAGGGTGGGCTTTATAACTTTTCATTCAAGGTAACTGGCCAAAAAGTTCTTCTTTTTTTAGGGGTATGCTGTATAATTCTTCATTCAAGGTAGCTGGCCAAAAAGTTCTTTTTAAAGGGTGGGCTGTATAATTCTTCATTCAAGGTAACTGGCCAAAAAGTTCTTCTTTTTTAAGGGTGGGCTTTATAATTCTTCATTCAAGGTAACTGGCCAAAAAGTTCTTTTTTATGGATTGGCTTTATAATTCTTCATTGAAGGTAGCTGGCCAAAAAGTTCTTCTTTTTTAGGGGTATGTTGTATAATTCTTCATTCAAGGTAACTGGTCAAAAAGTTCTTCTTTTTTAGGGGTATGCTGTATAATTCTTCATTGAAGGTAGCTGGCCAAAAAGTTCTTCTTTTTTAAGGGTGGGCTTTATAATTCATCATTCAAGGTAACTGGCCAAAAAGTTATTCTTTTTTAAGGGTGGGCTGTATAATTCTTTATTCAAGGTAACTGGCCAAAATGTTCTTCTTTTTTAGGGGTATGCTGTATAATTCTTCATTGAAGATAGCTGGCCAAAAGGTTCTTCTTTTTAAAAGGTATGTTGTATAATTCTTCATTCAAGGTAACTGGTCAAAAAGTTCTTCTTTTTTAGGGGTATGCTGTATAATTCTTCATTGAAGGTAACTGGCTAAAAAGTTCTTCTTTTTTAAGGGTGGGCTTTATAACTTTTCATTCAAGGTAACTGGCCAAAAAGTTCTTCTTTTTTTAGGGGTATGCTGTATAATTCTTCATTCAAGGTAGCTGGCCAAAAAGTTCTTCTTTTTAAAGGGTGGGCTGTATAATTCTTCATTCAAGGTAACTGGCCAAAAAGTTCTTCTTTTTTAAGGGTGGGCTTTATAATTCTTCATTCAAGGTAACTGGCCAAAAAGTTCTTCTTTTTTAGGGATTGGCTTTATAATTCTTCATTCAAGGTAGCTGGCCAAAAAGTTCTTCTTTTTTAGGGGTATGTTGTATAATTCTTTATTCAAGGTAACTGGTCAAAAAGTTATTCTTTTTTAAGGGTGGGCTGTATAATTCTTTATTCAAGGTAACTGGCCAAAATGTTCTTCTTTTTTAGGGGTATGCTGTATAATTCTTCATTGAAGATAGCTGGCCAAAAGGTTCTTCTTTTTAAAAGGTATGTTGTATAATTCTTCATTCAAGGTAACTGGTCAAAAAGTTCTTCTTTTTTAGGGGTATGCTGTATAATTCTTCATTGAAGGTAGCTGGCCAAAAAGTTCTTGTTTTTTAAGGGTGGGCTTTATAATTCTTCATTTAAGGTAACTGGCCAAAAAGTTCTTCTTTTTTAAGGGTGGGCTTTATAATTCTTCATTCAAGGTAACTGGCCAAAAAGTTCTTCTTTTTTTAGGGGTAGGCTGTATAATTCTTCATTCAAGGTAGCTGGCCAAAAAGTTCTTCTTTTTTAAGGGTGGGCTTTATAATTCTTCATTCAAGGTAGCTGGCCAAAAAGTTCTTCTTTTTTAGGGGTATGTTGTATAATTCTTCATTCAAGGTAACTGGCCAAAAAGTCTC
>KB308559.1:117748-135674 GCA_000328365.1 Capitella teleta
ATATGTTCTCATGTTGGGAACTAGATTAAAAATGAAAATGATTTATTAAAGAAAGGTTGATCAATAATTTTACATTGGTAGAATACTAAGAGGAACAAAACAAAACCATAAAAATCAACAAAAGATGAAAAAAAGCAAAAATCGTGTGTACCACTTAATGACAATTAATGTTATAATTGTTAATCCATGCTGGATTATAACAAACTACAATTATTGTCTTAGTTAGATGTATTTTACCAACAAATTAGGACATAATTATGTCCAACCTTTGGTTTGGGTGGAGCTATAAAACCCCAATCACTCACTCATGGTCCGCGTGAATATAAAAATCTATAGTCTATTGAAACGATTTGTAACGCATGAACGGCTCAATAAGTCTTTAGAAACTGCCTGAAATGACCAGAAATGACCCAGATTAATAAAAAATATTTAGATGCATAGTTGCTGGATATTTGAATAGCTCTTCAATTTCATGAGACTTGAGTGTGAGAGTTGAGTGAATAACTCGCGATAACTCACGATTGTTGAAGTATTGACGAACACAAGGCAGGCTCGAAGGAAGACTGACCTTTAATTTCAGTGCATGCGTTTATATTACAAAGTGTTGAGTAATTCGTGCTTTAATGAAATGTTCTTTATTAGTGTAACATCCTCCTTCTTCTAACAATAACATATTTACAACAAAAATAATGTCCAGCTTATGTACACAACCATATAGTCAATTGGTGCAACCAGGTCTGCTGTAATTGAGTCGGTCAGGAGCGCATCGGGGTCTCGTTGATCTTCTTGGCTCAGTAGATGTAGCATCTTGCTCGGAACCAGGGGCTTGCTCTGGTTGCTTCAGATCAGGGCGAATGAATTTCCTGTTGCGGCTGTAAGTTGCACCCGAGGGCAGCTGCACTTCATAGCTGCGGGGTTACTCTTCATTTGGTGTTCGGGTGATGGTAGCCTGTTGCCATTGAGCGTGATTGGGATCCAGTTGCACATAAAGAGGCTCATGTAGGCTCAGCTCTCAGTACTGTTTTGCTCGTCTGTTGTAGGCCTCCGTAATGTAATGTCTTTCTTCTCCTTTTCCATCTTCTTTTTCGCCTGTTTCTGCTGCTGGGTCATCTTGCTTGTGGATGGCAACGTCGTATGGTACCTGCGCTGATTGAGGAGTTCGGCAGGTGATGCCATGTCTGACTTCAAGCGGGTGGCTCTGTACATCAGAAGGGCGAGATGGGGATCACTGTCAGTTCGTTTGCATCTCTCCAACGTCTGCTTTACAATCTTCACCATGGCTTCAACGAATCCGTTAGATTGTGGATATCTTGGGCTGGAGTGCTTGATCCTGATGTCATAGGATTTGGCAAAGGTCAGGTACTGCTCGCTGGTGAACTGAGTCCCTTGGTGGAGACGAGCTCTTCTGGGATGCCGTATTCTGAGAACACTGTCCTCAGGATGCTCACAAGATGACTGGCGGTCAGGTTGCTCACTGATCTGAGGATGGGAAACCGTGAGTAGTAGTCAGCGATGAGGAGATACTTGTGCTGGTTCCATTCGAAGTAGTCGATTCCCAGTCTCTTCCATGGGCCTGCTGGGACATCGTGTGGCTGGAGGTCTTCACTCTGTTGGCTTGCACGTGTTGCCTGGCATGCTTCACAGTTGCGTACACGCTGCTTGATGTCTTCAGAGTAGTTGGGCCAGTAGATTGTTGTCCTTGCCAAGAGCAGACTCTTCTCCTCTCCCAAGTGGGATTTGTGGAGCTTGTCCAGGAACTGTTTTCGGAGCCTCTCAGGAATGACCATCTGGATGCCACAGAAGAGGATGTCATCTTCTAGGGTTATGTCCTCTCGGCTGTTCCAGTAGGGTTGAACCAGAGGGTCACACATGTTCTTCTGCAGGGGCCATCCTCTGTAGACATATTGTGACAGCTGTTGGAGGCATAGGTCTGTTAGAGTAGCCTCTCTAACAGTGTCGATGCATACCTTGTTGCCCAGGATTGCATCAGTCAACTGGTGGAGTGGAGTGAGTTGATCTGGTCTGATGTCGTTTGATCTTGGTGGAAGGGGTGACACTCGGCTCAGGGCGTCTGCAATTCTGTTGCTGGATCCGCTGATGTACTTGATTTTGATGTCGTACTTGTGTGCACGCAGAAGCACTCTCTGTAGTCTTGGTGAAGTGTCACACGCTTGCTGAAGATATTGACCAGGGGCTGGTGGTCAGTTTGGACTTCTATGGGGCCTCCAAATAGTATGAAGTGAAGACGTTCGAGTCCAAACACGACTCCAAGCAGTTCTCTTTCTATGTTGGAATAGCGTTCTTCTGCTGGAAGTAGGCTTCTTGACACATAGATGACTGGTGGGCCTTCTTGGAGGAGTACTGCTCCGAGTCCCTTGAGGCTGGCATCGGTCTGAATGACATGGTTCTTGCTCTTGTCAAAGGACGCTAGGGTTCGTGTTCTTGACAGCTCTCCCTTCACTGCATCAAATGCTTCCTGGTGTTCTGCTTCCCATCGAAAGACTGCATTCTGCTTGCCGAGTTCTCTGAGTGGGAAGCACAGCTGAGTGAGAGTCTTTGAGTATCGCTTCATGTAATTCACCATGCCGAGGAATGACTGCAGTGCTTGCTTGTCCTTGGGAGCTTTCATGTCTGTCACTGCCTGTATTGAGTCTCTGCTGGTCCTCGAATAAGGGCGTGGGTTCGGGTCCCACTTCTGACACCGTGTTGAAGTATTGACGAACACAAGGCAGGCTTGAAGGAAGACTGACCTTTAATTTCAGTGCATGCGTTTATATTACAAAGTGTTGAGTAATTCGTGCTTTAATGAAATGTTCAGTTTGTTCAACAGTGTTGAGTAATTCGTGCTTTAATGAAATGTTCTTTATTAGTGTAACAGCGATATTTCGTATTTATTTCCTGTGACTCAACAACCTAACCCAGCTGGATAACATGTGAAACTTCCTGTTGCAAATAACTCAACAATCTAACGCATCTGGGTGACTTAATTAATCCATCCGCAAGGCCAAAATTACAATAGATGGAATACTTCATCTATATCTTTATCTTAGCATATCTCTGATCTACACATTCAAAATACGGAGCACTTGTCAAATAATCCCGGACCCTAAATCATGCAATTGCCATATAATCGCCATAAAAAGGGCGCTATAATTTTTGGGGAGTATGGAGGCAAAAATAGGGTATGTTTTTTTGGGGAAAGTTAGCGATTTGTGTATGCAGCCACTTCTCGTCTACTAGCCTTGCGCATTTCCGTCATTGTCTGCTTTGCCTGAGAAGAGAGGAAACATGGAATTATCAGTGAGAGAGAGAGAGAGAGAGACATTTATTTGGCTATTGAAAATAAAATATGTACACAATTAATATAAATTATGATGTAATTTGCCGGGAGACCAGGCTATGGCTCAAACGTGAGTCGTTATTGCTCTGGCCACCTGGGGAATACAAATCAAACAAGAACAAGGAACAAAATACAATGAAAAAAAAAAAAAAAAACGGGAAGTAAAAAAACACGAAAGAAAAAAAAAAGAAAAAAAAAAAGAGGAATTGAATCAAATGAGTAAACTATTGTCTTATAATGTAAGAAACATTTAGTTTTTTGTTTTTTTTTGTTAACGATTACAAATATAACAGTGTGCTATGCTACATCGTGCCGAATATTGATCAATGAAGTGCTTTTTAAAATGATGTGAGAAAGTAGATAAGGAATGAGTTGTTGATTTGGCTATTAAGTTGCGTGGTGAGGAGTTTACTGTATTTGTCTGAAATTTCTGTTATAATTATTGTCAAAATCAATGTGGAATAAATTAATTGCTAGTTTGCCAAATCTGAGTTGAATCAAATACTTGAAGGAACATTTGTTTCCCTTTGAGAAATAATAATTGCAGATAAAATGACTGAACAAATTAATAATATTAATTTTATTTCGCACATCATGAAGCAAACAAAGAACAATTGTTGATGGTAAAAACAAAAATGAATCAGAGACTAAAATAAAGAGATGAAGAGAAAAAAATATGAATAATAGGATTAATATGAATATAATTATGATAAATCAGGAGATTAACAGGAAAATATCTTACAATTTGCTGCAGAATAATACGATGTATTGTGCGTGGCGAAAAAACTCCAAAAATTCACTCACAATATTCCACAATTTTGTGTCATTTTCTGGACGAATCTAAATTTTTGAACATTCGATGTTTTTACATTCGATTAATTCACAAAAGAGATCTTCTTCATCCCATGAAAATCCCAAATCGACGTTCTGGGGAATTGTAGGCTGAAGTCAGAGGTTGTCTAACTTAAGAATTCCCCTCTTGCTGGTGGAGCACTTCTCATGAATGTTGACGTGGGGGGCGGGGGGGGGGGGGACATCGCTTGACGATGGCATCACCAAGTTCTGCACGTCATTCAGCTCACAAATGAGCCTCATCAGCTGAAGAGATGTGTCACACGATAAGTAATCAGGATCATTTGATATTGGATGAGGATTAGAGGAGAAATGGGTCTCTTTCATAATGATTGATGCCATTTGCGTGAGTTTCTTGCGGTACTCCTCCATCAAACCAAACAGAAATCCAAGAATGAGGTCATTTTGTCGTACATCAAATGCATCCTTAATCGCTAGTCCTTTGAATCGAATGGAATACAATGTAATTTACATAGCCTAAGCCTTGAGGTCAGTCTCATTTGTGGATCCATTTGTGCGATGTGTTTTGCTGTTAGAAATTCCATGAAGGTTTTGTGGGTGAACCCGAATCTGGTTTCTGGCTGTAGGCGACTGATTATGACTTCTTTGCTGATATAACCGACTTGACAAACTCGTTCAAAGTGATCAATATTGTTGAAATCACTTTGACGAATCACAGTTTCGTTCTTTCGATGAGCTTCGAATGCTATTTGATAGAGTGGACGAAACAGTTCTTCAACATTCACTTCAGTGAGCTTCATTCGTTCGATGATGTTGTGGATTGAAGTGTGCTGTTCTTGTGTTCATCAGATGAGTGTCCTCTCTTAGGATGCATAAGAGACTATCCGGGAAAAAAAAATCAAGCAAGAACTCATTTTGCAATCAATTGCAACATATACTTATAATATTAATGAGGAGGCGGGCCATAGTGAAATCGCACGCGAGTCACAGCCAATCACAGCATGCTTGAACTGAAGGAGACAGGTCATGACCTCCCGAAATATGCATAGCTATATTTATATACTCATGCAATGTGCATTCGTGGTCATTTTATGTAAAATTGATGTGCGGCGCTAAAATTATCGGTCTTTGACGATTCAAAGACTGAACATATATATATTGATACATGGTACCAGGAATCCAAAACTGCATTTCACACCTGACGCGTCCGTGGCCCTTTAACCTGCGATTAGTGCTCAGTACTCTCTGGCATCGTGTAAAAATGCAAATGACAGGATTTTATATTTGTGGCTGTTAGGTCTATGGTGGCGCATGATTATCGCATTTCTCGGTTACACCTTGTGAAATTAGTTCTTGGAATACATACTTACTTAGGCCCATGCTTATAGTACTTACTTTTTTACTTGACTCAGAGCAGTGCATCGGATTATGTGACTAGGATTAACTGCGATTGAATATTTCATGCCTGGACATCATTCAAATTGGCGCCACTCAAAACATTCGAAGAAATCCCGAAGTACATGTATTCAACATATAACGACGATAAATGATAATACTATATTGTTCAAAGAATAAACTTGCCCAACACAATACACACTGCTGAATTGATTGAAAAGAATATAATTCAAAGGCCGGGGTGAAGGAGAGGGAGATGATGGATGATCAAATGCAGAGAATCGCATCTCAACGATTGCTGTTCATTGCCAATATGCAATTTACTTTGGCGGCGGATACGTACGAACGACGGCGGCGCATGTGCTTGGCGGCTAGCCGTTTAACCACGGCTGGCTGACGGCTCAGGCCTCCTTGGTGGCGGCTAGCGGCTCACGGCGGCGGCTCGGGGTCTAAGAGGATGGCAAACTATGTCTGTTAAACTGAACCGCTGCGTTTGTAACCAAGGTGTTGTGTAAACAAATTCCAACCTGTCTTCATTGTGACTTCGCAGCTCATGTTGTAAACCTGAGGAATCCACATTGAAGTTTTCTAAAACATAAGTCAACGAAAGGGAACTCAGGTTCACGAAGAAAGAGAAACCACTTGCGAGAGAGGAGTTGCACTGGATGAATCTGCTGAATGGCTTCAGCCTCGCGTTCATTCAACACACCACTGACCTAAAATAAAGACGATAAAACTGCACGAAGCGAATATGAAATACATGTAGTCGTGAACCCTGACCTCCGTTAATATAATAATATAATAATAATATGTCCACGACGTGTTCTTCGCGCGCTTTTAAGCAAACAAATCGACAGAAATCGCTAATCAACAAACTTCCTTCAGTGGTGTTCCTCGATGGCCACGAGTTTGAAAGCGAAAAACGACTTCCTGTTTACATCTTGAAACAAATAAAATAGCAGCTCTAGAGTGACAGCGACAATAAATTGCCTGATATATGACAGCAAAGTGGGAGTGGGGGGGGGGGGGGACTGAGTATCTTTTGGCCCACCAAAAAATTTGCATGTGCAGAAAAAAAAAATCACAGCCATTTAAAGAAATCAGTCATTATTTTTGGTGTTCGTCTGTACGCAGTTGTATGATAGTTCCATATTAATTATACTATGCTACACTGCCTTTGTCCTTCTCCCCTCAGCTCTCCCAAGAAGGCAAATGACGTACGTAGAATCAGAACGCAAACACCGCAGAGGCGCTTTCGATTTGGGGATAAATTTAATGTCTGCCCCCCCTCTCCCCCAGAGTAGCATCATCACCTCATTCTTCAGTTGAAAGAGGCAACCTAAAATAAAACTGACAACAGTAACAGCTAAGATACTTGCATATATCCCACAATTACACTGCCACTGTATGTGAACAGTGTACATACTCACGTAGCTGATATACATCATACATGATACAACGAATGATACTAGTATTATGATACTACACTACTGACTACGGAGAGACGCCATGAGGTATACAGACCTCGCCAGATTTATCTGAGCTATTACTCACGATACTGCATGACCAACCCACTCCTAGATTGGAGGTGGGGGCACTTTATTTGAACAAAATGATCCTACAAAAGATCCGATGAGCTCTTCTTCAGCCATTGCAGTTTATTCATGACCTGCTTTTCTGTGAATGATCCCTCTTTAATTAAATATTGATATACATCAGATACTCTTATAATTTTGACACTTAGTTTTTCGGGATTGCGTACGTGATCTCCGAATTTCTCCAAGAGGAGTGGGATGTCGCTTTTTTTCCAGGTTGCAACATTTGCACAAGTTCTGTGAAAGAAAACAAGTGCAATTTTGAGTAAACAATTACCCATTGCATATTTCTGAATATAAATAATTAACTTACAAGTGTCAACTAAGGTGACATGAAACCGAACAGCTCTATATGACAATTTGTAAATGCTTTCTAGTAATTAGCAAGAAATAGTCATGTCATTGAACTGATATCAAGGCAAATTGATTGGAACTCACCTTGGTGGTAGACAATTCGGATTTTTAGCGGAAGCATTGCTGCATCGAGGTGGCGTGGGTGGTACAACACTGTCAATATATAAAGAAGTCAAAGCCAATACCAAATTAAAACGACAAACTGACTCATCGAGGACATCAGATGCTGTATCACTGGCATCACTAGAATGAGAACAAAAATAGGTAATGAATTAAATAGTATAAATTAATAATACTCAAAATAATATATATACACACCTTGCAGTGACATCCGTGTTGCGAGTACTGAAAATATTGTACATGTATTCGCGAACAATTAACATTCTGTTTTAAATAATATTGTAATGAATTTAGCGATAATCGTCGCATCATGAACTAGATATCTACATTGATGGTTGTCCCTGATAAGACAGATAAATTGCATGAGATGATTATGTGATGCTAACAATGATTTTATCACTTCCTATACACCTACCTGGTACAAGGTTTACGCTCTTCTGAGGATTCTTCACTATTGCTGGAATATAATGCACATGCATACTACATATACATACTTCCTATCTGCTTCCTCATTTGGATTGATCGATAATGATGGTCTTCTCTTTCTCGGTTCTCGATAAGTTCTTCTTGATGAGGGTCGCTACGTTCAATGAGTTTCGGGTTGGCTGCGTCAGCGCATAATATTGCTTTGCAGTTGACTGTGCGTGAGACATATGACTGGATAATGCCTCAAAGTCGGCTGGACTGATCCCATCCGGATTGCTCTCTTTAGCCTAGATCAATGGAAATAATAAAATCACTAAAATACCAGTAATTGTAACTAACCAGATGATATTGTGCCTAGCGCATGTCTGTCACTGTGCCACCAACGGCAGCTCTTGCAATTCTTGCAAGTTCGTTGGAGAACAGCTTCTCACCCCGACAATCGCAGAAAAAGGGCCTTTGTTAAGTTTGTTTATCCTGGCTGATCTGTGCATTTTTTTCACGCAGAAGAAGCATACGCCCAGTTGAAAAGGTTTTGATTTTTTCACAGAGTTCAATGTCAATAATGAGCTGGCAAACAAATTTCGTCCTGGTTTTATGCTCCATGACATTGATGATACAACGCCTATCGAAGCATGTGAGATTCCTGATAGCACCTGTACGTTGCCCATTTTGAAGCAGAATTTCCATCATCAGAACATTTCTTGCAGCCATGAATACTTTTTTTGATGGAACCGCATCTGATTCTTTCATTAGAGATAGGGCATTTATACCAGATCATGAAGAAAACATAATAAAAGAACATAAGAGGCACATTATTTGGCGGAACAAATTAGATCATAACATACGAAGGTATATTGTGCAAGTTTCTTGACTTACCGAAATTGTGATGTTTCGTAATTCTTCATTGCCTCTGCCACCCGAGGAACCGATGATTGGCTCTTTGCAATGACATTGATTTTCTGTTCCTGGCGATCCTTGCGAAGAGACGCATGCCATCTCTTGAATGTTGAAGCTGCTTCTTGAGAGAAGACCTTATACGATAATGCATGCTTTTGCTTCACAGAAATTTCATAAATAGCTTCATGGCTTGCATATACGTGAACATAGTGGCCGCTCTTAAGGCGAGAGAAAGTTCATGTAGATAGCTGTCATCATCAAGCCACATTTGGTAGCCATCCCAATTATTCAGAGACCCACTGCATGCACCCATCGAAATTTTACGGATGCAGGTGCCATACATGCTTGAAGTTTTCTGACTGAGCTTTGTGCCATCCACTGTGCATAACCATGCCTTAAATGCACTCAGAGCCTCTTCAGACAACAGTGACATTGTGACACCAGCATTATTCTCTTGAGGTTGAGGATGTTGCAAATTACTCAAGCTAGTTTTGTGCACATCACGACAGTGCTGGTAGATGTTTTTAACTCTTTTGGGACAAATGGGACATTGTCTGAAAACAACAACAAGATTACAACATGAGTGGTGTATGCATGCAATTCATCTTACCTGCAACCTGAATCCTTTGATACTTGTAGGCATTTGCAGGCGGCTTCTTCGGTCATGTCATGAAATTGTCTAAGGTGCCTCTTGCGATCCCCCGTCATCCTCCCTCGTTCAGAGCAATTATTACAGCTGGGTAAAACCTGCGATCATGAGCCCAGAATCCCTTCACCTGCTCACCAACTGTTTGAAAATAATAAGTAATAAGTAAACAGAGCTGAGCATGTTATAAGCTACTTACCTTCATAATCATAGGTTCTTTTTGGAAGATTTCTTTTCAAACCTGTAAGATTTAATATATTATTTAAATCATTTAATTGGAAAGAGACGAGCAAACATACTTCTTCGTGTTGGAGGCATGATTTCTGTGTCACAACTGAAATAATAAAAACAGATAAATACAATGCAAATGTGTGCATATCATATACATGTAGGCCTAATTAATTATGATAAACACCATTATTCGCTTGCTTGAACTCACTTCACTTTGTAAGTTTTTGTCTGCCTTTGAGTGAGTGGCATAATCCAGAAGGTCTTAAGCTACTCAGCCTAATTATATAATAGTTGTAATGTAGTTTAATGACTGCCAGAACCATATAGGGTAATTCTGCAGACACTCTTCAAACAATAACACTCACGATAGTCGCCTGTCGGCCTGCTATATTTATCGCCCGCATAATGTCCAGAATTTAAAATACACAGTGACAACAAATTAAAAAGAGGTGACAGCTATACATGGAATTGTGATGAGTAAATTTAAGTTAGTTACACGTAGACCCTGGAGCAGATTGTAATTAGCCAAAATTGGCTGGCTGCAATAAAAATGACCGGCTAGCTGCTTAAGCCGCTTCACCAATCAGAGATATCGGTTCAGCATTGCGATCGACGCTAGCAGAAAAAGTTCCTAAAATTGGAATATATGCCTTTGCTGGTTCCCAACATAGGAATATATGCTAGATATATGCCCAAAGGTGGAACATATGCCAAAGATTTTTTTTTGTAGTTACTAGTACTTGAAGATCTTTAAATAAAATATCATATTCATAATACTATGTAGTTATCCTCATGTATGATGAAGAAAAAAAAGAAGAAAAAAAAAAATTCCTTCCTTCAAAATTTCTTGTATGACCATGTGCGCATGCGTGGTCCTCAGCCACGGATGGGTGGTCAACCCTACGAGCGGTTCCTCACTTGTTCTTTAAGAGCAAGTGAGGAACTGCTCGCAGGCAAGGATTTCATTTTCCGTCTTCCCTCTGCCTACTTTTTCTTGAATAACCAATCTTGATGTATTCAGTTTATTCTGTTTCTCTTTCAAATCAATGTTTATACTTTTTCTTTAAATATACTGTGCATCAATTTTATGCCACATACAATGTTTGTCTTTGTTTGCTATGAAGCCTCACCTAAATCAACGAGCTTCAGAACATGTACTTAGAAGCAACGACAATAAAGCACAATTGATTTTTCTTTTCTTTTTTTCCTTTGTTTAAACTATATATTATACATGTACTTAGAAGCAACGACAATAAAGCACAATTGATTTTTCTTTTCTTTTTTTCCTTTGTTTAAACTATATATTATGTGTTTTCTTCTTCTGTTACTTGTATGTTTTATTGGAGAAAGAATCTCCTTCAATACATGATGAGGATATGCTGGAAGTCCAACATGGTTTCTACTTCTCAAGCTTAATAATGAATGTGCTTCTATGGATTATTCTGTGCTTGAACACCTGTCACTGTCATTCTCCACACACAACTTACATTTTAGAGCATTTCCTGAATAAAATAAACACCAATAATCAACAAAGCATGAAAAATATTGATTGAACTGCCCAAGAGTGCTTGCGTTGCCATATTTTTTCTCATTCATCAGCTTCGTCCTCAGCTGCATGTGTGTACGTACAGTTCAAACTTTGATTGTGGCTGAGGAAAATTTCCAATTCTGCTTTACCTGGAAGAATGATTGCAGGTGGTGTTAAAGCTGAATGGTGAGTTTGATTTTGCAATTTATTTGGTAAAATGCTATATATTGAGTATAATGCTTTGAATATTATTCGATTGAGCCAACTTTCAAGTGCATAATCCTGAAACGGCAAACATCTAACATCGATCAAACTTGTTGATGGTGAAAGTAATTATAGTATCCGGGGTCATTCAGTCCATGTGCATGGTGCAATAAACTGCATGGCCAGAAAACACTCATGAGTGCCCCTCATGCATGCTTGTCAAATAATCAAACCATTCTTATGATTCGTACTGAACCTTTATGGGAATCATGGGTAAAAGCAGACTGTTAGACAGGGTAAAAATAATCAATGGCCTTACCAGCCGTAACCTCATTCCAGTTGGTATCTTGATCCATTCTTGGAATTGCTCTTTTACAAGACCTGTTTAAACAGGGTTCCATGTGAATCTGGTAGCTACAACAAATGAAGAGAAAATTGACAATGATCCAAGCGCAAACATGTGTCAAACTGACTTGATCTGTTTTCTTTTTTCCGTGAGCAATTTCCCTCCTTACTTCTTTCCTCAACTTGGCTTATATCAGAACTCTCTCTCTCTGCATATTCACGGATGTTGCAGTAGTCACTAGTAAAGGATAGTACATGCAATGAGAATAATAATATGTGAATTTCACTATAACAATTACCTTGATGAAACTTCTGTAGGTGGCTGCCAACTGCCGTGATCTCCCGAATTGGCAGTGGATATTGGTAGGTCCCTTTGTTTGTCTTCTCATTGTGACCCATGTGTGCATAGAAGGCCTCTCGGTCACCATGTGGCACATCTAGGGCAGCATACATAGTGCCAATCCTGTGACGTTGCTTTGAAGCAGTGAGAAGATTAATCTGTGTAACCCCCGCAGACTCACGCATGCGGTTGGTGGCGTCCCAACCAACAACGTGGAATTCAAACTGTTTGGTGTTTGGGAACAAATATTTGTTCCCCGGGTTGACAGAGGCCGCTGACCAATACTCTGGGTTTGTGAGCCAGCGGCATGGGGCAATGCAATCCGACTGAATTAGGACTGGCACCATGTGATTGCCTTTGCTAGTTTGATAACATATCAGCATGTTTTTGAACAGTGCAAGTTCCTCTTCTGAAAGTTGTTTGAGTGCCATCTTGTTAACCCATTGTCCAGAAAGGGCATCTTGCCAGTGCGAAAGGGTCATTCGACATGGCTCACCTCCCCTCCTTTCATTAAAGAGGGTTATTCGGCTGCAAACCGCATCACGCAGAACAACAAAGTCACCAGGGTTAGGCGGCTTTTGATTGATTCTCTGGATTATGGCCTTGATATTTTGATGAAGCTGCAACACTTCTTCTTCATCGGCTTCCAATTCTGGCATCCAGAGCCTGACCTGACGACCTTTGTTGATCACTGACCCCCGTGTGGGTTCCGGGGAAGAATAGACCCAAGGTATCCTACTGCCTGTCGTAGAAGGGGCGGCTCGTTTGCCCTGAGTCGCGACCCATATGGGGGATAATGGGATCTTGGTGGTTGATCTGACGCCGGTTCGGCGTGCTGGCTAGGCAACACACCTGCAGTCAACATAACATGGGGGGAAAAGGAGGACAATAAATATGCAAGAAGTGAGAAACTATAATCGATATGACATGGTATAAAATACGTGCAGAACTTCATGCTCGTCAACATTACAAGGGGAAAAAGGAGAACAATAATTATGCAAGTTGTGAGAAAACAATAAAAGTTATTTTTTTGCACATTTAGGGCAAAACCAGAGCCCCTCTGGCACGTCAGCAGTTCGCATTCCCACATAAGGGAAATGGAACCATTGCTGGCATGCCTCACTATCACAGAATATTTCCTTCAATTGTTCATCAAACCTCTTACAAATTGGGCATCGCTCAAGCTGTTGACGCTTCAGCTCAATGGTTTGCTGAATGCTCATAAAAGCATTTACATCAAAATGAGGTTTCAGCATATCCATTGGACAATTTAGAACCTGGGCGCTGATGTCTTCTGTTACTACGCTGACCTCATGTTCTCCGATACGGCGGCCTCCAGCCATAACTCTGGCTACACAATCACGGTCAACCAGCATCTCCAAATAGTATCCCACATCTCGTGGTCGTTTTTGTTTGGGTGCATTTGTAATGTCCACGAATTTCTGCCTCTTTCTGATCAATGGCAATTTCCCTGAAAGAGAGGAAAAAGTGATGAATAAGCCCTTTTCAACACTGAGTATGTTGCAATTTTTGTTGGCATTGTGTAACAAAATTCGATCAGGTGTTGCGTCACTAAGAAATACATATCATTAGAGCCTAGTTTTCCCACCTTTCTTTGACACTCGCTTGGCTGATTTGGCAGGCATTCCAATGACCGTGGTGGCATTGCCTCTTGGGCGACCTCGTGAGGTCTTCCTCATGGGGAATTGTAACTCCTCTAAGACCACTTGAGCAGCTGCTGGAGGTGAGGATGTAGAGTGTCAGGTAAAGGAGGAAGAAATGAAAAGATGACTCAACAAATCGTCAGGCTGAGTATGGCAGGTTGGAACAATGTTGGGCAAAGCAGCTGGTGCACATTCAAGAATGACAGCAGAATTCTGGAATGCATGTACTTATAATCAAAATATCAACAATTAGTGGGATAAGCTTACTGTTGTTACTTCCTCAATAACGGCTGCATTTAGCTCAACTGGGGTGGGTGAATCAACTTCTGTTAGGGAGGCAGCATCAACAACAGACTGCTGAAAATGAAGAAGTTAAATATAGATCCATTTACTTGTGTGTAACCATCACTCACCGACACTACTTCTTCAACACTCAACCGATTTCCATGCCGGAGAATCTGGCACAAAGAGGAGACTTGGCTCAGAACAGCATCGAATTCCCTCTCTGGAATCTCACTAAGGAGGGAAGCCAACTCCCTGGTAACTTCGAGAGCAGTTCTATACCGCTCATGCTCAGCCACATTGACTCTGGCACGATGACCCAGTCTGGAGGTAGTGAGAGATGTGCTGGCCAGAGCAGTGGGAGCAGCAATGAAGCTCCTGTGATTACGATAGTAATATCGCCTGGTCCAACGCTCAGCAATCAGTTCTTCAGCAAAAGTGTTTTCTCCCATGGAATCTCTCAGTTTGAGGATGTGCCGGCACGGGAGTCCTATGGCACTCCTGAACCCGCATTTGCATGAGATGGGAGTAGTCTCAAGCGCACGATCTTCAATCTTCCAGACTCCATCAACTTGGTCAACTTTCACTTTCTCCCTCAATGATAGTTCACGAATAACAAAACTTAAAGCGTACGGGGTCAGCTGAGCAGCATATAGGGACTCCGCACTTTCCTCAGGAAATGGAATTACAGTCTGTTTGGTGCGTAACTCAATGGCGTTGTGTCTCTCTCCAGTGATGATGAGTGAAGGCAGGCCAGAAGATCTTGGGCAAATTGCCCCATAGGAGAGTTCTTTCGGATTGTCGATTTCAACTTCTGGTTGAAGCTCTCAACCCTGTTGTTGGTGCTTGTTAGAAGGTTGGGGAAATCTATTCTTCAATCCTTCAACCCATTCTCTGCGAATATCATGCCAATTCTCATTGAAGTAGGTCACAACCTGAAATGTTGAAATGATGAAGGAGCATGATCATTAAAATATAAATACTTTTTCTGGTGCATCTTGAACAAAGCGTTCATAAAGAGTGTTGTACTCCTCCTCTGTCCTTGCATATGCCAGCTTTTGCAATGACTCACGGCATGCCTGTTGAGGACATTTAATGTACAGTAATCTACAAGACTGAGTCAACTTACATCTCTCTGATTGGCATTGATGTGTTTCTTCTCAATTGTTATCTCTCTGCGAAACGTCTTCAGGGTGTGAAATAGGCAGATCAGAACCTGAGCCTGGGGCATTAACTCCTTGAACACTCCCCTTTCAACCTGGGGGAAAAAAAAAAAAGAGTTTCAAAAGAAAAACTTTGCCATCAGGATTACACAGCACCATGTCTTTGTCAGCCATCACAACTCTAGTCTGTTCCCATGTTGGGTTTTTTTCCATGAACATCTCCACTCCTCGTTTTACAACACTCCACGTTTCATTCTCCACTATCCACAAAGCCACAACTTCACTCTCACCTAAAATTGAAAATGAAAAGGAAGAATGAAACAATCACCAACACCAAAACTTAAGCCCAGAAGAACAATCCACCACACTATGTTTTACAAACAAGTTTGGCACAAAGTGCACAGACTGATATATAAATAAAAAAAAGCAAGCACCACAAAACAGTCATAGAATAAAATCAAATATCCATACCATTTCCATCAATTGCCATGAGGACATATAACGGCATCTTCAATGCATTCAGCTTATAAGTGGCATCTATCATCAGTACATCTGGAAAGGATTCATAGGTCTTCTTCATGCTGGCAGTTTGGAAAAAAATTGCTGTAACAATGTTTTCGTCGCGAAGAATCAGTTCCACATCTGCTCCTAAATGAAGATTTTAGTTTTGAGAAGACATTTCAGGCAGAGTAGAAAATTTATCAGCACTTACCTGGCACAGCAGAGAGAGTTTCAACGACACTTTTGACACTTTTCCTAGGCAAATCTCTCGCAGCGATGTTGTGCAAATCTTTTAGGAGAACTACATTTCCGGTGTCTTCCATTAGTTGCTGTTGTACCAATTTCTTGTTGGCCTGTATCTTCAACAGACCAGCCACCTGTTCCTTCTCGGCCGCACACAAAATCCTTTGTTGAGGGAGGTGCTTGAATGCTTCCTGTATTGAAAAAAGTATCACAACATCAATAACATTATCATTATGTCAACTTAACTACCCACCTCACACAAATCATGATTGTGATCTGGGACGACCTTTACCACTTCCAATTGCTGGCCATCTTTGGTTGCCTTGAGCCTGATTGCAGCAGGACAGTCGTTTCGGAAAGTCCTGAACAAAAAGGATGTGCCGTTAAACATCAATTTCCTTTCCTTTCCTGAACAAAAAGGAACTTGAATCACACATGCACTATTACAGGGGACTAAATATTGTAAGCATCATATATAAATATTGTAAGCAGTCAATCCAAATGGCCTGATGGTCACCTTTATACTCATTTTTATCAATAATTCAAATCGGCCCTTAGCAGAGTGTGATCATTCAATAGGATGGTTGATCATGGTTAGCATGTTTGCAGCATTCTTAAAAATTTAGTTTAAATTAAAAATTTAGTTAACTTTGCTTCGGCAAGTTTGCACCAATGATAATTCAAATAAATAAATTGATCAATTATCAGTGAAATTACCCTCATCAATAATTGGGCCTTAGTGTGACCATTCAATTGACTTCAATATTGAATATTCATGATTCCTTACCGCACATTCGGACGAGCTCCTTTTGACTCAGATTGGAACGTTTTGCCGCCATGAATGCAGGAATATACAATCTCGGTATATTTTAGGCGATCCGCGTACGTCCTCTTCTTACTACTGCGACGTAACGTTGCTTCAATGGTACGGGAATCCCTCTTGTAAAACTGCACGAAGTTCAGTTTCTGGAATTCTTGGATAGCGCTCTTAACTTGTTCATAATCGTCAAATAGGGTTCCGACCTCCATGTTGTTAGTCGAATGATTAGAAAGTACAACTTCCGCTTGCTTATTCAGCCCACCCTTGGCAAGTGGGCGAAAAGCTCCAGGGAGATCAGACGTGAGGAGATTGTGCTGGCCCGTGCCCGTATCGGGCACTCACATCTCACTCACGGCTATCTCCTGCGCAGGGAGATGCCCCCTGTGTGCATCCCCTGCCAAAGTATTTTAAGTGTAAAACACATATTTATTGAATGTGTCGACTTTGACATTTTACGCAGACGATTTTTTAATGTTTCTTCTATGAAACAACTTTTCGAGGAAGTCAACCCCTCGAAAATTTTATCTTACCTGAAAGAGATTGGACTTTTTTACCAATTTTAACGAAACTTTACATTTGTGCTGGTCACACCTTTACTTTTGTGCTGGTCACTTCTAGTCATACCAAGTCCATCTCTTTTGTCTGTGATTCTTTCTAGCTTTAAGCCTTAACTTTAATTGAATTTGTGTCTCAAAGTTTGTGTCTCACCCGTTAGCTTAACAGCGTTGATTTTATGAGATACTTTTACCTTCCTTGTGATTACAAATCTTATGTTTCATATTAACCGTTGGAGGCACTAATATAATACATTTAGTATCAGAGTGCCGTAAAACTCCACCCATTCATTCATTCATTACTTCCGCTTGCTTCCGAGTTTGGCCGAATCCTCCCGAAGGCTTCCGAAGGCTTCCCCGGCAATGCATTCCCAATTTCCCATTGCCTGAATGGGCCCCTGCCGGACGAGGAGCCCCCGATTATCCCCGTCCGGTGCCGGACGAGAAGCCACTGCGATCAGGGTT
>KB308559.1:152168-184025 GCA_000328365.1 Capitella teleta
TGGCTGAAATCGATAGCTTCACGAGGGGAACGGGACCAATCAGCCATCAGCCAAACCAAGCCATCAGCTGACGTTTGCCTCCTATACTTCGCAATGGAAGCCATTCTCCCATAGGCGCAATGCTAACCCCGATATTCGGAATGCATTATTTCCTTACGCTTGCATCCAGGCATGGTGTTTTTGGCACGAAATCTATTTCCGAAAAGAAAATAAAAAAATATCCAAGGGTTTAGTCGCAGGACACGCTGATATGACGAGGCCCATTGTAACAGATGGGGAACTCGGTGTTTCATCACAGCTGCTGACGTCACGCCTAGTTAGCAATATATCGCCCGCGAAATCGTTAGCGATGATATTCCTTGTGTGGGCCAGGCATAGGAATCATTTATGGTGCATCAAATAACGACTCAAAGTCAATTTTTAACCAGTTCTCCCTCCCTTTAACGTTCTCTTGCATTAGGTCGTTTATTATTAATAAAAGTTTTCAAAATGTTTACCCAGCAGTTCTCAATGCCTTCATATTGCTTAATGTATCAGTATTTTAAGAAAACCTTTAAAAAAGTCAATTTTGAATACCGAATGGATTATAACCATATTTGCCAGTTTCTACCGGCTAAAAGTGGTTTTAACCAGGTTTTTACCATGGTTCGGTAAAAACAGGTTTTTGCCGGCGAAAACCCAACCCTGACTGCGATGCCAAAAATTTTTTAATCTTTTAAGAGTAATATCCAAAAATGAATTGGGGAGCGGACAGGGAGGTCTTTCTCCGCCTCTTTCGCTCCCTTCTGCGATCCCGACTTGATTACGGAGCCATAGTATACGGCTCTGCGAGGATCAGTTACAGAACCAAGCCTTGAGGCTTTGTCTGGGGGCCTTCAGAACCTCTCCGGTAACAAGCTTACATCTGAGGCAAATGAAATGCCGATGGCCATTAGGCAAAAACTTCTCTCTGTGCAATTTGCCCTCAGGGTGTGTTCAGACCCTTCTAACCCGGCACACCAGTGTATTTTTAATTACAACAATAATCGTTTTTACCTGAGCAAACTAAATGCTATTAGGCCGCTGGCCCTTCGAATCAAAGAAGACCTGCAAACGATATGTCCAGACATTAAAGCTATTACGCCCAACCAACTTTTTAACACCCCCTATTGGCTACTCACAACCACGGGAGCTGGATATATCTTTAATACATTTTGGCAAAAAAACAGCGAATCCAAATTATACTCTAAGAAATGAATTTTATTATTTAATGGATAAATATCCAGATCACAAAGCAGCAGTTCTTAATTGCCACTGATTCGCTGTCATCGCTACAAGCGATTGGAAATTTTAATATAAAGCACCCTTATGTTTTTAAAATTCCTGAGAAGTGTACATTATTACACAAGAAAGGAATCGATCTAGTTATGGCCTGGTGCCCAAGTCATGTTGGTGTGATGGGTAATGAGAGGGCCGATTTGCTGGCCAAGGTAGCTCTCTCATTCACCACATTTACTATTAGAATTCCTTCCTCAGATTTTAAACCAATTATGCATGAATTTTATAAAGAAAAATGGCAAGAACAATGGAGCTCTCAACAAGAAAATAAATTATACTGTATTCAGCCCACCCTTGGCAAGTGGGCGAAAAGCTCCAGGGAGATCAGACATGAGGAGATTGTGCTAGCCCGTACCCGTATCGGGCACTCACATCTTACACACGGCTATCTCCTGCGAAGGGAGATGTCCCCTGAGTGCATCCCCTGCCAAAGTATTTTAAGTATAAAACATATTTATTGAATGTGTCGATTTTGACATTTTACGCAGACGATTTTTTTTAATGTTTCTTCAATGAAACAACTTTTTGAGGAAGTCAACCCCTCGAAAATGTTATCTTACCTGAAAGAGATGGGACTTTTTTTACCAATTTTAACGAAACTTTACATTTGTGCTGATCACATCTTTACTTTTGTGCTGGTCACATCTAGCCATACCAAGTCCATCTCTGTTGTCTGTGATTCTTTCTAGCTTTAAGCCTTAACTTTAATTGAGTTTGTGTCTCAAAGTTTGTGTTTCACCTGTTAGCTTAACAGCGTTGATTTTATGAGATACTTTTACCTTCCTTGTGATTACAAATCTTATGTTTCCTGTTAACCGTTGGAGGCACTAATATAATACTTTTAGTATCAGAGTGCCGTAAAACTCCACCCATTCATTCATTCATTCTCAACGGCTGCAAGATCCTAATTAAGCATGAAAATCAAAGGAAAACAGATCTAACTTCATACCAATTGAAGTTTCCATCTCTTCAGAAGTGAACGTGGAAGGAATCTCTTCAGAAGTGAACGTGGAAGGAATCTCTTCAGAAGTGGACGTGGAAGGAATCTCTTTAGAAGTGGACGTGGAAGGAATCTCTTTAGAAGTGGACGTGGAAGGCTGACAATCCTGACATGTGTTGGGAGCTAAAAAGATTTCATAACATGAATTTCCAAAACCATAGGTTATTACAATCTTACCATCTATTTCATGCAATCTCCTGCCAACAGAGAGGATTTGCTGCACTGCCAAAGGGTGCTGATAGCTCCCTTTGTTCACATCAGCACAATGACCCATATGGTCATAAAACAGCTCCCTTTCTTGAGGCGGCATTTCTCTGTCAGCAAATTCCGTACTGATCCTGTGCCGCTGTTTTGTGGCAGTTATGAGATCTGGCCTTCGAAGCCCAGCTTGAAGAGCCACATTATTGATGCACTGCCATCCATTAACATGGAAGACTGAACCGCCTGTGTTGGCAAAAACATACTTGTTTGCATCTTCCCCCAGAATCCCCATGCCTTGGCGAATGGTAGGATCTGCTATCATTCTCATTGCAGGAACACAATCCTTTGAAATGTGAACTGGCACTTGACGACTGCGGCCCTTTCCGGGCATAAATGTCAGCAAAGATGTTTTCACAAGGGCTCTATCCACGGGGTCCAACTGGTCAAGTCTTGTTCGCTGGGTCCACTGACTTGACTCGGCGTCTCGCCACTGCTGCAGTGTGAGATGGCTTGCCTCATTGCCTCGACGAGCATTAAATAAGGTGATCCGTGCACAGACAGCATCTCGAAGTGCCACATAGCTGCTGACATCAGGAAAGGAAAACTGATCTGTTGAGATCTGTTTAACTAGGTATTCCCTCAGCTTCTCAACATCCTCTTCAATGGTCTCCTCTTCTGGAATTCTTGATTTCTCCTGCCGCGCCTTGGTTATTTGATATTCGGCATCACCGAAAATGGAGCTCTGGTGGTGTTGGAGCATCTCAAGAAAGTAGTCAATCTCTTGAGCTTCTTTGTCTTTCATTTGACTTCTGTAAAAAGTCTTCACAATGCCAGCACCGGTCTTCAGGAGGTATAATAATTTGTACTTCAAACCGTACTTAATATCGTGGGAATTGGAGTTTGAAGTGAGACCAATTATCGCAGTTTCCAGGGAGTAGAAAGTTTGCCTGGAGAAAATCTGCTCAGCATTTGCATCATCAGACATTTCTGGTTGGTCCCTTAATGTGAGAAGTAGTCTGGCCAACAGCCGCATATTCCCCATCACAGAATGTCGGGACATCATTTCTTTGTCAACTTTTTTTGTCGTTTGTTTGAATATACGTTCGCTAATCATCCTGATGATCTGGTCTCTCTTGGCCAATTGACCAATTTCATCATTTTGGATGCCTGTGATGACCTCTCTGAATTTATCATTACTCTTGAAAATCTTTTCCACTTGGATAGCTTTTGGCACAATCGCCGAATCCCCCATACATCAATCTCTGTGTTTGTGGAAGGATAAACGGGAGTAGAAACCCTTGCACATGGAACAGTGGACGAGATCTTTGACATCTTTTCTCTCTCCAGTGAGAACGTGATCTTCTTTTCCAAGTGCCTTTCTGTTTTGACAAAGGATGCCTTGCTTCCTAAGAGATGAGGCTATCTCTCTTTGTTCTCTCACAGGAGCATCCTGCATGTCTTGCACTGCATCTTGGTCCTGGTGCATCCTTTCAATATGCCTTCTCAATCGATCAAATCCTTTTTCGCAATAAGGACAAGTTCTCTTAGGCCGCTTGTATGGTTCTGAAATTAAATAATTCATTTTTTACTCCCAAGACACTATCCAATGGAAGCATTGAATTGGGGCTAAAGGTTTTAGGTGGCCAAGACCTTCCTGGATGACATTATCAAGACCCTGCAAACTACTCACTTCTCTATGAACATTGATGAGGCTTTCAGTGAGAACCAGCTCAGTTCTTGATGACATGGCAGAAGAAATGCAACTTAGCTCTGAATCCAAGTATGCATTCCAGTTTGTAATAATGTTTCAGTTTATAGTAATGTCATTCAATTCTCCTGTAGGAAAGGCATCGTTCAACTTCTGCAGAAAGCTGGGCAAAAGCTGGGCAAAAGCTGGGCAAAACTGCCACTGCTGATGGACGTGAGAGGAAGAAGAGGTTTGTGGAGAAATTTGTGTATCAACTGAGAAGAACAGTCAATGTATGTCCTTCTCATAATTTGTTGGTTAACATCTAATCTACGGGATTGCTTTGCAGATGCTCAATATTTATCACAAAATTCTACCGCTGCTGAAGGAGTATGTTGTCCTCTTCCAATCTTCGGAGCCAATGGTGCACATATTGCATGACAAACAAGAAGAGCTTCTTCGGAGCTTTCTTGGCTGCTTTATAAAGCCTCAGTACCTGGATGGCCTTTCTGTGAGAAAACTGGTGGATCTTAAGATCACAGAGGTAATGATGTGGTTTTTCTAACTATACATGTATAAATTGATTTTTCAAAAAAGGACAAGTTCCTGAGCCCGACCAACATTTTCATGGGTTCCTCATCCCTAGAGGAAGGTGCTGAACAGCAGAGTGTACTGCAGATGCTCCTTAAAGGATATAAAGATTGCGCTGAATACTTGCAAAAAAAATTATCATTGAATAAGCCAGTGATCAAAGCACTTTCTGCCCTGGACCCTTCAATTAGAAGTCATGAGGAGGTCAGCCGCTAGCTGAAAAATCTTATCACCTTGATGCCTGTTCGTATGACTTCTGAAGAGCAAGTACAGTGAGTACAGATGGAACTGTTATTTGAGTTTACTGTTATAGTTGGGGTCCCTCCCTTCCCACCTTCAATGTTTTTTTAAACATATTGTCTCTTCAATTTCAGGTGTGAACTGGAAATCCACAAGTACTGTGTAGACAAGCACCTTCCTCATCAAGAGGAGAGGTTGGATCACTGGTGGGCAAGGATGGGCAGCACAGGAAGGTATCCTGTTCTGTGGAAACTGGTGCAGGCCTGCCTCAGCATCTTTCATGGCCCAAGTTTTCACAAATCCTTGCTTAACATTGCCTAATTCCACCATTGCTTTCAACGTTCATGTTATTCCTACTCCTACGTTTAGTGTAAATGACGTGCATTCTGTGTTAAAAAATCTCGATGTTAATAAGGCATGCCCACCATCAGATATTTCACCGTTCATTTTAAAGAACTGCCGTTCTTCTTTAACACCTCACCTGACTTTTATTTTTAATCAGAGTATTTCAGGAAAAAGGCCAACGTTGTACCTATTTTTAAGAAAGGCGATCGGTCTAATGTTAAAAATTATAGGCCTGTATCATTATTACCCTGTGCATCAAAGGTTATGGAACGATGTTTGTTCAACTATTTATACCCATTTATTGCACCCTTTTTACATGACATGCAACATGGTTTTATGAAGCATCGTTCTTGCACAACTCAACTCTTGAAATGTTATCATTCTATTGGTCGCACACTAGATGAAGGTGGTCAAATTGATGTAATTTATCTAGATTTTAGCAAGGCTTTTGACTCTGTTCCACATAATTATCTTCTTTTTAAATTGGAAACATTGTATGGAATTTCTGGCGTTCTTTTAGATTGGTTTCGAAATTATTTATCAGACAGAGTCCAGCGTGTTGTAATCGAAGGAGAAGAATCAGCTTGGGCCCATGTCACTTCAGGTGTCCCACAAGGCTCCATTTTAGGTCCTCTTCTTTTCCTTCTTTTCATTAATGATATGCCCAGAGCTGTTGTATCTTCTTTTATTGCGTTGTTTGCAGATGATTCTAAAGTTTATATGTCCATCAATTCTCATCAAGATTGTGAACTTTTACAGAAAGATTTAAACGAACTTTTAAATTGGAGCAAAACCTGGGGCATGCTTTTCAATCCTTCTAAATGTAAACTTTTATCGATCACTCGATCTCACACTCCTGTCAATTTTAATTACAATCTCGATGGAGTTATTTTAGAGCGTGTTGGACAGTTTAAAGATTTAGGTGTTGTTTTTAATCACAATCTTTCTAAATGTAATCGTGTCTGTGGCATGATAAAACGCTCAGTCGGCTATCATGCTCCACAGAAGGTTAAGCTCCAACTTTTTAAATCTCTTGCACGCCCCATTTTAGAATACAGCTCTCAAGTATGGTCACCCTCAACAAAGCGAGATATTAACTTAATTGAATCTGTCCAGAGGTCAATGACCAAATATATTTGTAATGATTTTAACGAAATGTCTTATTCTAGTCGCTTAAATGAACTTCATATTTTACCCTTATCTTATCAGAGAGAATTTATTGATCTTATGTTTATTTTTAAATATTTTAAAGGTCATATCAATGTTGATTTCAGCGATGAAATCAAAATTTTAGACAATACGCGTATTCTTAGATCCTCTAACAATGGTTTGCTTCTATTTGAACATAATGTAAGAACTGAGACTTTTAAATCTTTTTTTAACCGTGTTTGTCACTTATGGAATATTTTACCGGTTAATATTAGAAACTCACCTACTATTTCTATTTTTAAACATCGTTTACTTGATTTTTATTTTTATAAATTGGATCATCATTTTGATGTTTTTAACTCTTGCACCATGACGTCATTTTGTAGATGTTCTGGTTTTTACCATTTCAATTGATCGTTTTTGATTCACATGACAATACTATTTTTACGTTTTTATCACTTTTATTCATTCTCACTATAATTATTTTTAACAAACTTACTTTAGTGTGAATAATTTTTTGTGGGCCATGCCTTTTATTATTCACCGTTGTTTTTATGGCATGAATTTAATAAAAAAAAAAAAAAAAAAAAGAAAAAAAAAGAGTTGAGTCTGCCTTCAGTCTGATGGGGGACACACTTCACTCTCACACTGGCAGGCTCAATACCACAACATTATCATCCATTCAAACAATCAAATATGATCTTAAGGCGGGCAGGAAATCAGCTACTGTGACTTTCACTAGGAAGAATGGAGAAGAAGTCAGAAAGGACCTTTGTATTAATATGAGACTTGCATCTCAGAGGAGGTATGCTGAACTGAAAGAAAAAAGACTGAAGAAGGATGAAAGATTGAGAGAAGTGGTTAAAGGGAGAATGAAGATGGTGAAGAAGGTATGCAAGGCTGAAGCAAGGAGAAGAAGAGAGGCAAAGACCCAAGAGGAGAAGAAAGAACACAGAAGAAGGATGAAGAAGGCTTTGCAGGCACTTGCTAAGAGGAGGCGAGAGAGCAAGACAGCCAAGAGATTTTAATGATGTTTCATGTTTCCTTACCTTCCAACCCCTTGAAAATTTTATCTTACCTGAAAGAGATTGGACTTTTTTACCAATTTTAACGAAACTTTACATTTGTGCTGGTCACATCTTTACTTTTGTGCTGGTCACTTTTAGTCATACCAAGTCCATCTCTGTTGTCTGTGATTCTTCCTAGCTTTAAGCCTTAACTTTAATTGAATTTGTGTCTCAAAGTTTGTGTCTCACCCGTTAGCTTAACAGCGTTGGTTTTATGAGATACTTTTTAGTTTTACCTCCCTTGTGATTACAAATCTTATGTTTCCTGTTAACCGTTGGAGGCACTAATATAATACTTTTAGTATCAGAGTGCCGTAAAACTCCACCCATTCATTCATTCATTTTGAAAGCTGATTCAGATTGCGATTTAAATGTTGATTCATTAATGTAATTCAAGTTGTGTATTGCCACTGAGTGGGAATATATCAAATTGTGTTTCCATTTCTCAATTCCACATTGCGATTCATGACCAATAAACACCATAGCTATTGCATATTGCTTGGAGCACCTTTTCATGATTACATATTATTATAGATGTGTAATTTTCGGCTATGAAAACCACACAACAATTAAACATAACACTCTGCTAATCGCCAAACATTATAGCACGTTTATTGTTTCATGCAACTTTTTCATCTTCATCATCATCACCCCATTCGATGTCAGGTCGTTCGTGCAGTGACATCACTAATGATCAATTTTAACCATATATGTTCCACTATTGAGATTAACTTTGACTTTTAATATATTATGCTCTGTGACATTCCCCTTAATATGCACTATCAACCATATGTGTTGCAATTATGTTTTGATTGACCCCCATATTTAGCTAAATTGACTATATTTTATACATACTGTGAAAATGTTCACACGCTAGATGTGCGATGTGATGTGGAAGTTGCGCCAATCTTTCCTTAATTCCTTTTTGCATGATGAACACTGGTGAACGCGAGTGTGCTTCGATGATGGTCTAAATGTTAAGGACAAAGTGCGTTATGATGATCACTCAATCTACATCGTCATGACACAGCAGTCGGTTTTGGTGACCACAATGCACCACTGCCTCACATGATAAATTTTCAACAAAATTCCGAGAAATATATTTCTTTTCTTGCAATAATTAGGTTATATTAATAACCAACCAACTAAGAGTTTTATCAGTTGTGCAGGAGTGAATCGAGATTATTGGAGAGTTCAGTGTGTGTGTTGTTCATTGATTATTGTGTCTATATCTGACATCTACGACAAATTATCTATCATATTTCAAGAGAAATACCATTACTAGTGTGATAATTAGTTTATGCCAATAACACAAAAACTAAGAAAGAGTTTGCTTGCTTTGCTAGATTTGTGCGCATCGCTTGCTTTATTTGCTTAAAACGCTCTTTTTGCTTGAAATGTTTACTTGCCTTGTTTTATTTGCTTATTTACTTTCTTTGCTCGATGTGTTTGCTTTGTTTGCTTGACGTTTTTTTTTCTGTTGTTTATTTTGCAAACATTTTTCTTTGATAACTTCGTATTTTCTTCTTGTTTTCTTAAAATTGCTTACTTTGTGTGATTTATTGGCTTAGCTTACTTGCTTTGTTTATTTTTCTCACTCACTTTCTGGCATGCTTTGTTTGCTTTGCTTGCTTGCTTTGCTTGCTTGCTTGATTTGCTTGCTTTGCTTACAAGAAGCCGAATAAATTAGCACCGAAAATGTTAAAACAACGAAGAGCAGAATATGAAGATAAAGAAGGTCTAAACAACATCAAAGAATTTGCCTGGACCAAGCTCAAAACAACTTTACTGGAGAAAAAAAATGGTAGAAGTATGCCCAAATTCACAAACAGCAATAAAGTCATGGATAGTCAAAAGATACCTGGAAACAAAGAGAGGTGAAAATAAGAAGAGACATCAGAGTGAATAACACAACAGAAGAATATGTGGAATCTTGTGAAAAATGAATGTAGAAGATCAATGAGGGAATGGATGGAGCAGAAGGCCATGGAAGCCCAAGCACCTTAAAAGGGGAATCACTCCAAAGACAGAACAGCGTGGTAAAGGAACTAGCCGGCCAGAAGAAGACGATTGCAGGGATAGACAATAAGAGCTAAGACAGGCAACTGCAACACGAAAAGTCAGACATCACGAACTGATAGATGGAGTACTGTGCATAACTCTTCAGCAACCCAGTGCAGAGACCAACTCAGGACCTAAGCATTGGAGCGCCAGAGAGGGAACCTGAAGTACTGATGAGCGAAATCCACCGAACCACCAAGCGACTGAAGAAGCAACGCGTTTGAAATTATGTTAACCTGTTATAAATATATCGTATCATTACGTATCCTTAGCATTACTAATAGTATCATGAAAGGTTGTATTATGTTAATTATTATAGTTGCATTATTAAATAATTATGTCATTATTATTTAGATATGGCGTTATATTGATGTTGCGTGTATTTTCCGTATTATTGCCACGTGCCCGGAGTGGGCAGGACACACATTCTCCGTGTAATTGGCCAGCATCGCGATCCAGTCCCTGTAGTAGGCAGCCTTTTGAGCTAGCCAAGGAATGACGAACGGCTCTGGATATACATCAAGGGGCCGCTGGTCGACGGAGAAGAACTCTCTGATTTCCCACGAACACTTGGTTTTATTGGGGAAATCGAGCACAGGCGAAGATTAATTAAAGGGTGCGGGCTTTTTAAAGCCACACCTACACAATGTAAGGTTACGTAACAAGAATTACATCGAACTAATTTGTCACGAGGCAATATGAAAAACCAATTAAGCATTTAAATTGGTTTGGGGACGGGGGCGACTGTGACATCATTCTCTCAATCCCTGTGTTCTACTGTTCTCCTCACTTTGCCAGACGCATTTCTTTTTCAGTGAATTGTCCTTGGGTCACGTGACACCGTATACGTAACCTCTTCTAACCTCTTGTGACCTTAGCAGCTGTAATACGGAATCAAACTATCATAAAGTCCTTAATTATTTGAGTGCTTCGATTGCGTTTATTGCGGATGCAGCTCCAACACAAAGATGAGCAAGAGATGCAGCGTGGTCCAAGTGAAAAAGAAGGCGAAGAAGGACAAAGGCGACCACGGAGGAGGAAGGCAGGAGCTACGACGTTTAATTCGCCAGCGACCTCCTTTGATGGAGTTGACCCCGTTGCAACCCTCTGGCTTCCAATGAGCCCATCTCTGATCATTCATGCTCATTGTTCACTCAATGTTCTATTTATGAGATGATGAGAACAAGATGAATGAATGGTTACAAGGTGAGAATGAGAGAAGCAAAGAGATTAAACCATTGACCTCTGATACAATGGGTTCCCATAGCAACAACCCGACATCCGGTTCGTGACGTCATTTGAGGTCAAGGCAGCAGCTGCGATGATGGCAAGGCGTCGTTATGGGCGCATTCAGCTATACGGCGAACTGAGCGGTGAGCTATTAAGCGGCAAGACAGACCAAGGGCATGTCGGATGAGCGGCCTATCAAGTGCATGCCGCTGAATGCAACATCGATTGTTGAGTCCCCAGTCATACTACGAACGCAGCCTCAGAGCGAGATCAAACGTGAACTTAGGTTACCCACGTGTTTATATTTACATAATCATAAAATACAATTATGAGCGATGAGCCAGGCTGACATGGCAAACGAACTTGAATGACTTCAACCGCGTTGAATATCTCACTTGGATTCACTGGCAACTGCCTCGAGAAGCATGAATCATTCGCCTGCACTGATCTGCCTCAAGGCTAATTCACAATCTAGTTCCCCCCGTGGTCCGCGTTGTCATAGCAACGCACGTTCACGTTGCGTCACCTTGCATGACACCTTGTAGTCAAAGTGTAATTTTAATTTCCTCCCTCAGGTTATCTTCCCGAATGTTTTGCTCTGTTGCGAGGCAGTAAAAGGAATCTATTCTCGCCGTGTCCTTCACCCGAACACGGTTCGTGCGAACTCAGATGACCCACGCACCCGATCGATGGCTCAGCGCCGCTCGACGGCCGTACGCGGCACTATGCTCAACCGGGTCTGCGCATGCTCACAACCAGGCATGACCTGACGGGAGTTCAAGAAGGAAGCATGCACAGCTCGTCGGGTCATCGCAGAAATAAAATTTTACCCAAAGCAAAAACAAACGCCGCATTCGGTTACGTGCACGGCAGTGAGCAGCACTCTTGCATTCGACGCCAATTGTAGCGTAATTTATTAAGCAAAATTGAGCATTCGAGATCGACTCAACTTGAAGATGTGGATAGCGCGGGCATAATGTTTTGTTGGGTGATCGTCTGAAAAGTGAATGCCTCCTATGCGCGGAATGGGAGTCGGAGGTGGAGGAGGAGGAGTCGACATGTACGACCACCAGATGAACTGGTTGCTGAAGCTGTACCCTGCCAGGGCGCCCGCCATGATCTGTGCCTCTCTGGAGATACCATGTTGCACAAACGGGTCAGTCTGAAATATTATACATTCATATGTTATTCGTGAGATTTGTTAATCAAAACTATATCATTTTAAAGATAATCCGTTCTAAAATTCATGTGAGATGTATTCAGCATGGGATGAATAATTATGAACAAACACCTACTATATAGGGAAAGTCTGGGGGAGGCCTATATAGGTGTGCCGTGGGGCCTGCCTTTCGCAAATTTCGCACAAAGGATCAGTTTACAAATTCGGAATATTAAAGAAATTAAGTTCAAACCTGCGCATATTCACCGCATTCGAAATTGCGTTCCGCATATAAAATGTCTTTAACACGTAGTCATAGCTACCGGCGGAATATCGATGTTTTAATTCCATTTAACCTGGAATCAACTCTCCCAAAATCTGATTCATTATTTGGTCATAGCGTTAATTGGAAATTTGTTCCACGGTAACCATGGTAACCGAACGGAATACAATTCAAATCTAAATTCTGCTTATAGTTGTGAACGTCGGGAGTCTATTAACACTGAGGTGCGCTTCATTTTGCAATTGCACGTTGAGCTCTGTACGTGCTAATTCGAGAATATTTACATCAAAACATGGGTTCAAATAGGGGACACGGCGGAAGGCTACTTGGGGGGGGGGGGATGCTGGGTCACGTGATGGGGTGTCGGCTGGCAATTATTCATCGGCTCTAATCTTGCTGGATTCCATACAACTTCCAACACGTCGAGCAGAAAATGTTGGTTGCATCATATCATCAATGAAGACTACTGAACCTCCATTGATGTAAATGACTCTTCGAAATTGCCAAAATCAGATTGCTGTGTGGGGAAATGGCGCTGACACCTGCGAGACAAATTGAATTATTGATGCGATGGAAATGATCGGTTGTGAGGAGAGCGAACTTCGTGTGAACCCGGATATGCAGAACAGGGTGCTCACTGGCCGCCGCCACGAATTAATTCAATACATGCGGCGGTGTATGTACAATGATTAAAAGAATTGGCGCTGGGAATTTATTCTAACTATTTATGGGTAAATTAGCAAATAAACATGTGATATTGATGTAGGAACAAAGGTAGCTGAGATCAGATTAATTGATGTGATGATTATCTCTGATCAACAAAATAGCCAATTAATGCCCCCCTCCTCCTCCTCCTCCTCCTCCTCCTCCTCCAACTTCAACTCTGGCTCATGTACCAGCGCCACCCACCGGCTTTGGGTTCATTCGGGGATGTTCGGCAAAACACTGCTCGGCGATCGATTCGACGAATTTCAACCGCAAATTAGCGTCGCGCCCCTGAGGTGCGCGGTTTGGGGTTCGCCTTCGAACTGAAGCAGTAATGCAACCGGACGACCTCATTTGAAGGGGTGAACAATGACATCGAATAAATCCAGGACGAAATTCTACAAGACACGATAGCGAGAAAGATCACTTAGAAATGCGGAAAGGAAAACATGCTCGACTCCTTATCTTATCGCTTTGATCATTTTATCGAGATTCAGACGCCAGTCTGTGAGGCCTATGCCTCGACATATTGTGGTCGCGTAAGACATTGCCGTTCTAAGCTGATCTCTGATGCAACATCAGACCAAATGATTCAAAATGCAACCACGATCAACACAATCCAGATTCACTGTCGCCCGATTTGTCATTTGGCCCCCAGGGGCCGCCACTCGCGATTGCACCCTGCATAGACAAAAGTGAGAGCTGTGCACATGTGACGTCATAGAATTTTAGGTGTAATATCGACCCGGATCAATGCCCTTTTTATGATTTCTGAGTTGATCCCTCTTAAGCTCCTAATTTGCCCGTGACAACCAACAAACAACGCGCTCACAAATACCAGGTGTCATTACGCAACCCATATTCCACCGAATTGCAATTTATTCCGTAAACAGCGTATTACAACATTGCTGTCCTATGCAATAAACGCCCTGTGTCGAATTTCCTCAGAACAAAAGTAGTGCTGCTCATGAATATGCATTGGAAGTTATCTAAGGTCAATGTACGAGCGATAATTGCGCGGTTTTGTTTTGAGAAGGAGGCCGCGGCATTGGCTCCGTCCGCTTGCAGGCCGAGATGAGAGCACACAGACTTCACCTGTGATTAAACGAGGCCAGGTAATTTGGTCGATTTACACGTGTGCAGAATTCCGGCTTCATCGTAATTGATGGCCTAGTACACCTACGAAAGGTCAAGTAGTGCATTCATAGATGATTCGATCACAGTCTATAATTCTAACTTATTGCAATTAACGCATACACCGCGAGTTTGACAGCAATAAATAGTTCAAAATTAAATCTACATTTATAGCGTTGATAAATAATTGATTTTCTGTCGATGTTTGATGTCCGTTTGTCTCCTCCACAGAATGCGCAACCCAAATCACTTTCAGCTGCACTCGGCCGCGTCGAACGGTCGCCATGACGACGTGAAGCGCCTCCTGGTGGAAGGATTCCCTGTGAATTCACGTGACCATGACGACCGAACGCCGCTGCACTGCGCCGCGAGTTCCGGTCATCCGACAATCGCTCAGCTGCTGATAGACTGCGGCGCCGACTGCAGCGCCATTACGTCATACCGATGGACGCCATTGCATATTTCCGCTTCCCGCGGTGACCACGTGACTGCCCGCAAGCTGATCACTTCCGGTTGTGACATGGAGGTGCAGGATTACAGTGGGCGCACTGCGCTGCACATCGCCTGCCTGAAGGGCAACGCTGACGTCGTCGACGATCTGGTCGCCCGCGGCTGCTGCCTGGAGACGAGGACTTCGCGCCTGCGCATGACGCCGCTGCTTGAGGCCCTGTCCTTCGGCCATGTCGAGATCGCCATGACCCTGTTACGCGCCGGTTGCGACCCGGCTGTGACGGACCGGCGCGAGATGGACCCTCTGATGTACGCGCTGAACGGCAACTACGAAGACTCATTGGAGCTGCTCGCTGAGCTGCTCTACAACGGTGCTTGTCTGTCCACGGACCACATCGCGTACATCAAACACACAATGGGAAGCAACGCCGAACCGCTGCTTCGATCTCTGCAGCCGTACGCTCAAACGCCGTCTCCGCTGACCGCCCTATCGAGGAGATTCGTGCGTCGCCAGCTGCTGCAGGCGAACGGTCACCGCAACATCCTGCCTCAACTGTCGGCCTTGCCTTTGCCTCAGCAACTGCAGACGTTCATCGGTCATAACGTACACTGCTCTTGCTGCCGCCACAAGCCATCATAGCGTCGCTTCCAGCTTTCCTCCTCTTTTCCTCCTCCTCCTCCTCCTTCTCCTCTTCTCCTCCTCTGCGTTTCGTTGTGCAATTTTGCTCTCTGGTCTCAAATGTTAGGTCAACACAATATTCACTGGTCGTACGTAGAATGACGTCACCATATATTTTAGTCTTGAGTGCCTGTGCGGTTCTGCTCCGCGAGTGCTGAAGAACGCTTTTTGATATTCCGACTCTACCCATGTGCCATCGAAGACGTTTGTTGTTGAAACACTCTTCTCTTTTTCTATGCTTTTAACGTTGTTTCTTGTTAAATTATTATTATCATTGTGAGTGCAGCCATGAGTGTGTTTAACATTCCGAGAAAAATACAATAAAATAAAAAATAAAGGATATATTTGCTTGTCTCTTTTCTTTGAGTTGAATGAATTACCAATATGTTTCGAAGTCATCGACAGCGAATTCATATACATGAGACACGTAGGATCATCACCGAGATTGACACGCGCGGGCTCCGCGAAACCGTGCAGCACTAATTCAAATTGAATTCGAGATCAGAAATAAACTAATTCTCCCTGCTGCTCCAGGAATTGATTACGACACAGTATAGTATTGTCTTATCTTCAATCTGCTCGAACGCAAGCCGCACGCGTGAACTTTATTCGCTCAGCCTGTGTCCGATTTATCTTGAAATTTCCAGCCAATGTCTCACAACCAACGTCTCACGACACCCTTCATGTAGGGGGCTTGCAGGGTGCTGCACAGTGAGATCCAACTGAACAACATTTATTCGCAATGTCCATCTTCTGATTCTGTTAAACACGAAACTACATAATTATGTACTAATGAAGTTCTAAAGAAAGGAGAGGAATCCAAAGACCGATTCTGTGATCGCCAACAACTCCATGTAGTTAGCGATAATATGAAATAATCAATGCAATATAATAGGCTAACGATATAACCCTCTCTTTTCGTGCAAATGATATTGCTGATATTATGATGCCATTCCTGATATAGCCATGCAACCGATGATTGCCACTAATGCATAGTGCATGACCACACAATACTCATGTAAAATTAATACGAACGGGGTATTCGTCGCTATGATGTGCCGCTGCACGTGACGGACGTGACGGCGGCCTAAGAAATCATAATGCCACCGAACGATGATCATTATGACAAATGCAAAGAGCACTCGTTCATAAATCCATGTACTCCATAATACAACGTTCGCCTGTCGATTGCATGACGCCTCTTGTTGCCATGGTGATGACCCTCATCGCCCCTCGAGCCGCACAGAACAATGCATGCTGCATCAGTTTCCTATGAAAACAACGTCTTACGGCACCGGCGGCGACTATTTACTGTTAGGGGTCAATATTTGAACTATATAATGTCGGACTATACAAGACTAATCGACGCAGATGAGTTAGTAACGACTGGGTTAAAGAGGACCTCTGTTCATTTCGGAACCTTTTTAGAACGATTCTATGGGCTTTTGTGAGTGACGAGAGACCATTTTTGAAAAAAAGGTCAACTGCGAATGATATTTAAGACAAATTAAAATACGAATTTCCTGCTCAGGCAGAATAGCTTTAAGCGAGATGACTGTGAGATTTCTTTCATGAGAACTGCTGAAAGATCTGCTCTCTCGACGGCTCCCATTGTTAACACTTGGAGAGTTACTTTTGTCATGTCACCACAATCTGAAATCGAACGCGAGAAGAAAGCGAGATTTTAAACCTCTCAAATTCGATGTATAAGTCCACAGCAAGCGTATTGTTTAAAAACATGTCAGCCAAAAGGCGTATTTCTCTTTGGGGATGCATCCTCTACCATCCGTCACTAGTTCAAAACAATCAAAGGTGTCTTTTAAGTGTGCAGTTGAAGCTTGATTTGTCGATCAATTTTGAGCCACGTTTGTTCCTCAGACGGAATCAGCAAACTCACTTCGCGTCTTATGAAAGGAAATGTTATCGTTCAATACGAAAAATGAAGACAGAAAATCTGCCAAGAGAACAGAATGCACATCTGCTCAATTCCACAGCTGATCGCGACGAGATGTCGAATACATTAACATCTTATGGCTGATATTCTGATGAGGGTTGTCAAAATCACATCGACTTGATTTTCGGCAAATAATTCATCGACAAGAGTAACTATGAATATACGATTAGGGCGCATGTATACTCTCCTTTTTGGCGTGAAGAAACAAGCGAAATTGTACGAGAGGAAATTGATTATCTTTCTGTTTGTTTCCCATGTAATTGGTGCTGCATCAAATAAAATTTGCGGCATGGACCAATAGTGCACTAATTATGGGCGGGAGCGGAAGCGTCAAAGGAGGCGTCCTTTGAAGGTGGCGTTGCATGACGTAATCCCCGCAGGCAACGAGGGTCGAATTCTCAGATTTCGTTGATTAGGGATTAAAGGGGAGCATACCTTAACCCGTGGAGGACTTGATTGCAGCACGGAAGGTGCTCAAGTGACGAAACTATGAAATACCTAGACACACGTACGCGATTCTCAGATTGCGTAACTTCATGATCATCGCATTCATCCAAACATACGCCCCGGCCGGTGATCGGTTCAGAATGACGTAATGACGTTGTGCCTCTCACATCGCGTGTTGCTGTAATCAACTATTAACCGTATGGACATTGGCCGGTGGATCTCTTGGCTGTTTTCTTTGCATTGTGGAGATACGTGCAGGGGAGAATGGAGAGTATATTAAGAGGATATCGTGATGCACGCAGGACGCAATTATTTAATTATGGCTTGAAATTACTCCTTATATACACGCAAATCGATCACCAAAATAAATTATCTAATTTACACATCGGGTAGCCTATTCGCCAGCGGCGATATCTCAGATCTCCGCTGATGATACTTGTATGTTAAAAATTAGAAGTTTTTCTGGCGTCAAAACCCGTGGGCATTAGCAGACACACTGAAAATCCTGTATAAAATTCATATATTTTAGAAACGGCACACTATTAAAAATAGATTCCGTCCACTATTTCCTACTAAACTCGGCAAATGTATGACGACATTTCAAGTTGTTTACAAGTGCAAGCGCTCTCAGCCATTCGCCTCATTTGCATAAGTGTGTCAAGGGAGCATACCTTGCGCAAAAATGTCTCGCGATTGTGTGTGATTTCGCTTCTTCTCAACCACGTAATCATAACGCTTCGAGAACACGCAGTCAATGAGTAAGAGACGCTGGAATATATATTAGTTTATTATTATTAAATATTCTTTAAACGTCGGTATATAACCATTAAATAAAATAACAGCTATAATGTGCCAACATAAGGCTTCATTTTACGAATTATTAGGAGCAATTTGAACGACATTTTGCAATTGAAATAATGAAGGATCCCAAAGCGTGTTCATTTCCAAATTTAGGTCAGGTCAAGGAGGTCAATGAGTGAGTGAGAATTTGATAATTTGTTCAATCAAGCGTTCAAGTGGTTTTATTTATAAACTGAGGATACGGTTTCTATATTTTATTATTTAATTAGGTGGCAAAATATATTGGGATTACAGTTTGTGTGAGTTTGTGGCTGATATTAGCGTTCTTAATTGCCAAATTGCACAATTTTCCACGAGCGTCTGAAATTGAGCGCTGAATTCATGATCATTTCATGTAACTTCCAGTTTTATATAAAGTTGTGTCTCGTCTGTATATATGAGAATATTCAGACGGCATTCTGTCTACACATCGGGCTACATAGACTCGACGGCGTGTCATGTACGTTGAGAAGAGAATTGCTGATAATTTTGCACAATCCGTTATTTTATACAATTTAGGTTACTCTAATGCATTGCTTCATAGCCCCCTGAATTACAATTTTACGCCTTTTACAGCGATTGAAGGCGAATAATTTCAATCACTAGGTGCTTGTATCCCTCCCTCAGAACATTCAGCGGACAAGCAAAGGGATTGTTCAACGTCAGGGAGACGTTATTTCAGCGATCCCAAATATAGAGGTAGGCAACTCCATGTCAAATATAGAGGTAGGCAACTCCATGTCAAATATAGAGGTAGGCACCTCCATGTCAAATATAGAGGTAGACACCTCCATATCGTCTGTGGCTGATTCAGAAATATGATTCACGGACAGCCGAAAGACTCACATACAGAGTGATGCAAAAGTTTGTTTACAAGTAATTTTATTTTCTTGCATAGAGTGTTAGAAAATTGCAATTGTCTCTAAACTCAGGCTATGTATAACCTCAAATAATTACCAGTCATATAGTTGCAATAGCCCCTCATTTAGATAAAGATATGTTGCATTTTAGTTCCTTTCTTAAAATAATTGATATAACGTCGTAATTGTTTCATTTTGTTATTCACAATCTTGTATTCAAGCGCATTCAACTCACTCAATAGAGCGGTGTTTACCTTACTTTTTTCATTTGAATAGTTAATTTTGACAGGGTGCTTGGCGGGATTCCAAACTTATAGGCGATGGCCTTTTTCTTCCCTCCAGCTTCAGCTTCGCTGATCGCCAGGAACTTGGTCTCCAGGGTTACACACGTGATCTTTCGTTTAGTCCCCATTATTGCAAAGATGTCTCGCAGAGATTCGTCGACAGACTGATTAATTTGTTGTAACGAATGATCGGGTTTTATACTGATGGGCAGAGTTTGTTTATTATTGATGTTTCCCGCCTATTCAACATCTGAGGCTATACCGCTTTCTGTAATGTCTTCATCAAAGACGCCTTCATGTGTTTTACTCCGATCGAAAATCCACTACATGCTCTCTCTTCTATTGTTAACCAAACATCGTGAACAAAAGAACGCTTGCTGCTAATTGAACCTTTGAACATGGCGGCTGCTTTAACCGACACGATGCGGTCGATTACGCAATGAAAAGACAGAGACGGAGACGCTGACTTCTGAACAATGCGAGAGGTGACACGCGAGTCGAACTCTGTTTGTAAACGATTGTCCAAAAACAGAGTTGCGTTAATTGCAATTAGTGAAAGGGTTCTCTGATCTAAAAAAAAAAAAAAAAAAAAAAAAAAAAAACTTCGACGAATACGATTCGATTTTGCTCAAGGGACCGGAAAATATGTTCGAGGAACAGGGTTTTTCGACGAAGCAGGTTTCGAGGAATCCGAGCAATCTGTAATGCTAAAGTATAGGGGAGTCGTCGGGACTTTGAAAACACATCGACGAAGAGGGGTCTTCGAGTTATCCGTTTTCGAGTTAGCGGGGTTTCACTGTAATTAATTGTTACAAACTTGTAGACAATGTTTAATACTCTGAGCGAAACGACGGATGCGCGCATCGACGCTGCTTCATTAATTCAGCATTTGAGGACTGCCATAAAATGATTGTCTCGCAGGTTATTTGGCTCCAGATTCACTTGAAGATAATCTATCCGAGCAGTACATCTCTTTCCCATGACGTGTCCCTTAATTAGATTTACCCATTATATGTTAAAGTTTATATGGTAATCAAAGCGAAATCAATGATTTTATAAGCAACAAACACCTTTCAATTTTGGGGTTTTAGTCATTCTTTTATTTGAGACACATAATGTAAATGATCCCAGTATTTGCGTCATTTTCTTTGGGTTCGGGTATCCCTGCATCCCTAATGATAAGTTATTAAATGTATACCAGGCAGTTATTTTTGGAATAATCTATCAATTTTATTCAATTGTTAAGCATCGTTTTTCACCTAAAGTAGATAGACTTTTGACCCACTCTGTATATGTTATCTGTTTGGGCAACTTTGCATAATTGATCGCACATTCTAGTACTCTAGACATATACTAGTAATTTATGCTCCCTGGGTGTTTGGGAACCACCAATACCCAAAGTCCGGCCGCAAAAAGCATCAAATTCGCAATACCCTAAGTCGCAATGATTCCTTTGCTACCATAGTATGAAGGCAACTGTCGCTCAACGCTTACGGTTGTTGCTGAAGCCGTAAAAGTATAATTGGTCTGCTTTGTAGGAGGCCCCAAGCAGCATCTATCGTCAATTGAGGACACCCCATTAAGTTCAACCGGTATGGCACCTGCACCGACAAAGCCAGTTCACAAAACGCACCCTAGACCTAAATCTAGCTCGACTGCCTGGAGGTCACAATCAGAAGGTGTTCTGTAGTGTTGTCGGCTAATTGTGAGGTATTCATGTGTCAGACACCAGTGGCGTTGGGTGGGAAAGAGAGCCATCGTAACTTGCTCAGCATTTTTCTCCTATTGATTCTCAAGAACTCTCACAAACAAGGAAGCCAGTGTCGGCGTGAAGACATACATCACTCGCACCTTAAGCTTGGTGATGTAATCAGGAGGATACAGCACACAGAACCGGACGCTTGCTGAGCCCTCCGCGTGCCTCCCTCCTCACGGACATTGCAGCATTCATGGAACAATGGAAACATAAACATAAAACGTTAATTGATTTCTGCACCTGACATAGCACCTCAAGAGATTCAATGAACGGCCACGAAATCCACTTTGCAAGCGCACCCTTGATGATGGCAGCATGTCCAGTGCACTAAATATGTCCAGTATAACTAGGGTTTCATGGAAGACTAACTGTAATTGAATATTGCCCAATGCCCCTGGCGTCTTGTGCGTGTAATTGCATATAGATCGAGCATATAGTGCGAGGGAAGTGCGACATGAGACTCCCCATTAGCGCACTCAACATTATGCTACTGTAGCAGCGTCGGCCTTCTGTTTAATGTCAATGAAGCCATCATTGCGAAGTTCTTGTGATTGACAGCGAACATTTCGATCAGCGACGCTCAAGTGCAACTCAAGGAAGCGAGAATGGCGGAGGCATATTGGTCTAATGCACTTGTTTGTCTGCTTCGGAAAATCCGTCTTTGGTTGTCCCAATACGGCGAACTACTTACCTCTCCTAATAGGGTAAACAAAACCATTTGCTGTCTAAATAAGGTCAATTGCGTAATGGCAGACGCCCTTAACCATTTCGGTATCATTTTCGCCAAGATACGGATTTCCCGCATACACCGAAGTGCGAATAATTATACGCTATGAAACAACGCATAAAATGAGGTCCAAACATGCTTATATGGAGTGGGCGCAGAATCACGAATGAAAGACCGACTAGTAAAAAAAATGTAGGCTAGTCTTGCTACGAATTCGATCTTTCGGTTTCATTAAGATTTAAGAAATAGCAAGATTATTGAGTATGGACATTTAAATCGCAAAGATCAAAGATAACACAAAGATTAAGTTCCAGTTGACTCTAAAGAAAGTTCCATCGAGATCATAATCAGAAACCACAGTATTTCGAGATCGAGTATTCGTTAAAAGCTTGCATTTCACAGCGTTTAATTAAGGAAAATTTTAAAATAAAAATTTTCCTTATGTTACTTTACGTGTTTTTAAGGAAAATTTTAAATTAAAAATTTTCCTTATGTTACTTTACGTGTTTTTTTTTCTGTTTTTTTTAAGGAAAATTTTAAATTAAAAATTTTCCTTATGTTACTTTACGTGTTTTTTTTTTTTCTGTAAGTCTGTGAACGAATTTTTATGCGCCGTTGCGCGGAAATCCGTCGAGTATAATTCAGCATATTTCACACATTGATAGTACATGTCATTCTGCGGGTCTGATTCAAATTTATAGGTTAAAGGTCAAAGGTCTAGGTCACAGTGATTTTTCAAAATCTCAAATTGGATCGCTTCTAGCTCACTCATTACTTAAGCTGGGGTCTTGCAACATACATCAATCGATCCAGCGCATTGATATGTACAACAATGAATGGCGCTATTACTGCTCTCAGATGCACCGTTCTTGCGTAATCTTGCATAACAGTAATTACGACTTTTTTAAATGCAAATATCTTGGTTGTTAAGCAGATTGTGGCATTGAAATTTGCAGAGTATATTGCTAGTATAGTTATCTTATGTAATTATAAGTTTAAATGAGATTGCATCAAGGTCAAGGTCATTGTGGCAATTAAAGCATTTAATTGGATAAATTGATGATTATTTCGAATTTCGTAATTTTTTTTACTTTTCTGAGTTGCGTACTACGTGTGCTGTCGATTCTCAGAAGGAAATGTGATAATTCAGAATATTTGTGTGTTTTCGGTCGGAATACATATTAGGCAGCACTTAGCCAATTTCATTGCTTCAGTATTCTGTTGAACAAAGTTTGGTACTGAATATTTTGAATTCGCTCATGTCTGTCAATTAGTAAGTTGCACTTATTAATGAAGCAAGTTATTTCGGATTAACACTGAAAGTTTGAAGGTCAAAGGTTAAAGGTCAAGGTCGCAGTGATTTTTCAAAGTTGAAAACGCGATCGCCACTAACTCATTGACTAGTAATGCTATTGACTTGTAATTGGCATCAAATGATTCAGTGCAGCAATATGTGAAATAAAGCTCGGAAGTATTTCTGCTCCTAGATGCACCGTTCTTGCGTATTCTTGCATAATGGTAATTATGACTTTTTCAAATACAAATATCTCGGTTGTTAAGCGGGTTGTGGCATTGAAAATTGCAGAGTATATTGCTAGTATAGCCATCCTATGAAATTATAAGTTTAAATGAGGTTGCACCAAGGTCAAGGTCATTGTGGTAATTAAAGCATTTAATTGCATAAATTGATTATTATTTCGAATTTTGATAATTTTATAACTTTTCTAAGTTGCATACAACGTGTGTTGTCGAGTCTTGGAAAAAATTGTGATTATTCAGAATATTTGTGTGTTTTCCGTCGGAACACAAATTATTAGGCAACACTCAGCCGCTAATTTCATTGCTTCGGTGTTTCGTTGAACAAAGTTTGGTACTAAATATTTTGAATTCGCTCATGTCTGTCAATTAGTAAGTTGCATTTATTATTGGAGCAAGTTATGTCGGATTAACTCTGAAAGTTTGAAGGTCAAAGGTTAAAGGTCAAGGTCGCAGTGATTTTTCAAAGTTGAAAACTCGATCGCCAATAACTCATCGAATAGTAATGCTAGCGACTTGTGACTGACATCAAATGATTCAGTGCATCAATATGTAAAATAAAGCTCGGAAATATCATGGCTCCTAGATGGACCGTTCTTGTGTAATCTTGCATAATAGCAATTATGACTTTTTCAAATGCCGATATATCTATGGTTATGTAAGTTGTGGACTTGAAATTCGCAGAGTATATGCCACGCATACACCTCTTACGAAATCCTGATTTTGAATGAAGTTGCTAGAAGTTCAAGATCATTGTAGTCATTAAAGCATTTAATTGCAAAATTGGTTATTATTTTGAATTTGTTTGATCATTAAACTATTATTGCTATCAAATTTGGTCACTTATGAATTCTTTAACTGTCTGGTGGTATACTGCAATGATAAATGGTTTAGCTTAGTGCAATATAATCAATCCAATGCACATATCAAGTATACTGGGCAGAGCCCAGCTGACCTCATATTGAGCGATAAATATGTCAACTTCTGTCAACATGAAGATTGAGTCAGACCATCTAGCTGGCACATTCGATAGTTGCACATCCCATATGCTGTAGTATTAAAAATCCGTATAATTGTTGGATTGCATTAGTTTTCATCATACATTAAATGATAATGTAAAGTCATGACAAGTAGAAATGCATATTTAGCTCATTGGTTGTGCAATTCTGCTATAAATCATAAATTGAAGCATATGTTATAGTTTAGCATCATGAACTAATATTGCTGCGATTACGTTCATGTTCTTGATCAAGGTTAATCAATTGCTTGATTAAAATTTTTCCTTGGTCACATCTCGGATTGATTCTTGTTATCAATTACTGTTTGATATAGACCCATATCAGCACGATTTACTGATATTTTCATATCATGATACATGAGCTGGTTTAAATACCAGACGTTAAGAGGTCAACGTTGCATACTCGACAGACATCTTGAACTGCTGGAGTTGTAAAATCAAATCATTGCGTACGCTTTGTTTATCACATTAAGACACCAATTAAATAGTTCGTTCTGTCATAGCTGAGTTTGTGATTACATAGCAATGCAAATTTCTTATGAAAGGGTGCATTGTGGGAAACCTTTGAGGCCAAGAAAGAAAACCAATATTCGAGATCAGCAAAGTCACAAATCAATATCAGATTTGAACCATCAGTTTAGGCTCAAAAGGAGAGAAATAAGAGGAACAAAACGAGGGGGGAAAGGAAAGGATTAAAGAAAACGAGTGTATGGGCGAGGGTAATAGGGAATTCGACGGAGGGTTTCTTTTTTACTCTTGATGAAGTTCATAGCAAAGTAAATGTTGATTTAATTATTGATCTGATTCCAAATACACAGGAATTGGTTTGAAACATTGAATCTATTATAAAGGGGCTTATCATCGAAATTGAACATGGAATCGACGATCCGGAAATTATAATTATATTATAATTATAATTGTGAGAACCTGTGCTAAACTAAAAAAAAAAAAAAAAAAAAAAAAAAAAAGAGAAAAAAAAAAAGAGAAAAAACCACTCAAATTTAAAAGGGGAATTATCGAGGGGAGTAACGTATTTCAAAATAAGTGATTTATGTTAGCATTTCTCTTGCTGAGTTTATTTTACCTATTATCATTATATTTTTATGAGCGATTTGGAAATGTTGACTATGATACAAGAGCTCGTTTCAACAGCATGTATAGCTGAACGAGAGAGAGTACAGCAAAATTGGACGTTGTGGCGAGGGAGGGCGCTCGATATTTCTTCAATCAAATTAAGCCCGGAGGTCGTCGTCTTGGGGAATCCGGGTCTCTCTGAATTTGAATCGAGATGGCATGACGTCATTCACAGAGATCCAAGGGGAAGGGGACGGGGGTCCGAAGAGGATTGTTGCTGTGCGAATGTTCTCACTCCAATACACTGCATATTGGACCAGTAACTCACTATCAATAATCTAATTAAATTTACCTGTTACATCCCTGTAATTTGTGATTATCTTCGATTAATCAGCGTGTGCGCCCATTTTCCCTCATTATTGTTTGCATGACCTAACCGCACAATTGGGCTGTTATGTCATTAGCCACGCTTATTCGATGACCACTCGCATGACCAATGCTGATGGACCAACACTGACCACTCCAGTCACGCACTCCTGCGAGAGTCGTGGCGTTTGCTTAAAAGGGGCACTGGGCTGGTTCCTCGCCTGAAACAGCATCTCTAGTCCCATGGGAGGAGCATTTGGCTAATAATTTGGGTCTAATTTTCTGAACATTTTGTCAGATATCTTGCATATAATTATATCGGGTTCTGTCAATGGTGTTAGAAATTTACAATACATTTCAGGAGTTTTTTAAGGGTTACAAACGGTTAATTTGTTCGTNTTAGTCGCTGTTGGACTGTTTAAAGAGGACCTCTGGTTGTTTTGAACCATTAACGTATGATAGAGGATTCACCCCAAAAGACAAATACGCGTTTTTACTGACATATATTTAGACAATACGCTTGCTGTGGGCTAATTCCTAGATACATTGAATAATTGAGAGGTTTAAAATCTCGTTTTCTTCTCGCGTTCGATTTCATACCGTCGTGAAGGCATAAAAGTATTTCCCCTATTGTTAACAAAGGGAGCCGTCGAGTGAGTAGATCTTTCAGCATTTCTCATAAAAGAAATCTCGCACTCATCTCGTTTCAAGCTATTCTGCTTGAGCAGGAAATTCGTATTTTAATATGTCTTGAATATCATTCGCAGTTGGCCAAATGTTTCGAAAATGGTTTCTCGTCACCCAATAAAGCCCACAGAACCGACCTAAAAAGGTTCCAAAATGAACAGAGGTCCTCTTTAAATTATCATACTGCAAAAACAAAATTGGGTGCGTAGATTACGTGTTTTAAATGGATTGTGATGATGGTTACAATGTTTGTGTAGGCGTCGCGAATTGTCTGCTGTGAACATCGCGCAGAACATTTCCTCACACTTTATTAATTGCCCAACGAATTAATAGCAAGATCTTTCAGCGATTTCTTTTCTTATTCTTAGTATTGTTCTGCGTCTCTTAAATTAGGTGAATGACATTTTGTCAATCTGTGTTTTGGGTTTCATAATAATAAGCGGATGAGTTTCACTTCATCGGGTCACGTGAGCTGGTCCTCTGCTAGGGACGCAATGGGGCATTCGGTTTACGCTGCTGGGTTTCTTCTACGGGAGCTCTGTCCATATGACACTGACCCCTATATGACCCCTGTATATCCTAAGGTGTGAAGGTCACAGGGTCAACGTCCCATGTTCTCCTCACAACAACTTGTTCTACGTAACTTCCGTCTTCGTCCTTGTTTGTTATTATTACTATTTTCTTGTCTTTTGATGTGCATCAATACTTCTTTGTGTGAACAAAATAAAGAATGATATATATATATATATAATCCCTCGACCATGCATGTGTCCATGTGTCCATGTCCGGATGTTTATTTGTTCATTTCTTTGCCTCGATGTTCCATGTCGACGGCGCAGATTGACATTAAACCGTTTGTTTCCGAGTGAGAGGTGCGCGGCAACGCGATCGGTTGTCTTCCAATTACAGACATTTGTGGTGTTCAGGTGAAATATTTTCCACACCTCGCTCGCTCTCGTTGTCACATCATTGTAGAACAGAAAATTTCCGCGGACTGTAAATTTCGTTGTTTTATGGCTCAGGCCTTTTGTGCGGCACCGGTCGATCGTGACCGAGAATATAGCGAAAATTTCCTGCGGCGCGAAAATTTCCTGTTGTACAGTATTCGTTCGACGTGTATGGTCTAGCCAAATCAGTCGCAGCAGCACCATGTGCTGATGAAGGCAGTTTGCTGTTTCTGTAGATGTCTTCTCCATCTGAGACATCTGAGCGAGGTCACCTTTCTTGTGGTCAAGTAAATGTGACCTCGCTTTCCGACTTCTTTTTGTGTGTGATGATTGGATGGCACGGAAAACCTTATGAGAACAGCAGCTGTAATGCTCCGTTGAGAGTAATGTAGAACTAATTCCCATGCTCAATAGAGCTCAGGAATTCCGTGTACTAAGTAGCGCTAATGCCTAGTGTTAATATGACTGTGATCAATGGAGCGTCTTCGTCAGCCTTCAATAAGCGGTTATCTAATCACTGAATCTGCTGAATAAATTCCATCGCTCCCCACTCGATCCAGGGACACGGTTTAAGCGAACGCCATTTGCCGACATCGGCATTTATCATTTTATATATTCATAGACAATTTTCGTTTTTTCGACTTCTGAAAATCCCAACTATGCGTCCCCTTACCCGTCCACGTCAATTGCACGTGTTGCCTTCCAAACTTCCAACGAAATGAATTAAAACAATCGGGAGCGTCATGGATGCGAAGAAGACCGGACGACGGTGCAATCACCGCAGTCACCACAGTCCCAAACCTCTGCTTTTGTGCTTCTGCTTCGCACGAATCAAAGAGAAAGGAAACAATATTATGAACATATTCAAAATTATACCTGCTTAAAAACGTCACAGTCTCGAATCCGAGTTTAATTTTTCAGCAAAATTAAAATTATATTTTTTTCTTTGCAGAATTCAAGCGAAACGCGTAATCAATATGACGATCGATTCTGTGTAACCAAGGTTGGCACTGCTCTGAACAAAAATGGCATATCTATAGCTATGGGGATACAGCCTTGATGTCTAGGTGTTGAGATACAGCCTTGATATCTATTGTAAAAAGTGCACACAGAGCGGAAGAAATATCAGGAGGAAAGATAACCTTTTAGTTTTTACTTATGAGTTTCCGCTGTTATCCTTTTAAGTGTGGCTATAATCTGATGAAGCCAAGGGTTTTCATCCGGATATAACCAATGATTAGAAACAAAATGGAGGACATTCGCACTAAACAGGTCCCAATAACAACTGCAACTGCGCGCGCAATCGGCGACTTCAGCGAAGTTTCCCCCATACATTCTGGTCTAGTTTGGAACTAGGTAATTGGGTCACAATGTTAAAACACCATAAACAGAAAGAAAAACATTAACCTTTGAATAACAAATACGTTCAGCGGCAGTTCCGCTATGATAGCGGCGCTTTTGCATTGTGACCTAATAACCTAGTTTTTGATTAGACCAGAATGCATCGCGCCCAGAATTTGCGAAGAACTCTAACTGCATTAGATTTCCCAATAATTATCTCTATTATACGAGTCGAAATAACCACTCTCAACTTCTACGATGGTATAGCGCATTGGGGCCTAATCTCGCCCTTGAGCCGAAGGAAAGAGGCCAATTTGGCGGGAGATCTCCTTTCTGAAGCAAAACATATCATGTCATCGTGGAGCAATCATATGCGGAGACAATTTCAGTGAAGAATACCTGACAGCACTGGTGGCACGGATTGGGCTGTTTTTGTCAACTACGTCATCAGAACGCCTCACGGAATAGGACTAATGTGTACAGGTGACGTGGGTAATATTATGTAATGACTCAAACGAAGGGAACCCTCAGTTTCATGTATGGGATGCAACAACGACTGATTGGAGGTACTCTAGCAGAGTCATGGCGGAAGCCCCCTGACCATCCCACAAAACGGGGGTCGCGGGGCTTGAAGAGGAGCTCTGTTTATTTCGGGACATTTTTACAACGATTACACGGCTTTTGTGAGTGACGAGAGACAAATGCAAATGGTTTTAAACGACGTAAAAGGCATAAAAGCAATCAACTTTTTTATTAAAACGCATTATTTACTATAAGTAAACTTATTATTAACAATTAAGTCTTGTGAGGTTTTAGTGAAACTTTAAGGACATTGGAAAATGTCAGGACAGATTCGACAATATGTAGATAACACTAACAGAACATCTCATTTAACTCATGAGGAGGTTTATTTTGCAGGTGATTTGTGTATAAATTTATAATATTCTGGTGAATGTGTCCATTTTCCATGCCCATTGCAAGAAATCATTTTCCAATCAATCTTTCTCGAAGCTTTCCGATTATGTTCAATATTTTTCTCGGAGTCTTAGAAATGGGATGTTTACCAATTTGAATGTCTGTGTTTCCCCCTGTAATATGCTTTAGGATTGGCCTCGAAAACAATTTATTCGAAAGGAATTTCGAAAACAAAAGCTTGTCAAAAGTTCCATGTCGATTTACGAAATTAATGTGTGACAAAACAAATACATGTAGTACAAAAAAGACGGAGAAAGTTTTGGGCACAGGTGTCTGTTTTCTGGATTTGTGTGAATAATTAAAAATGCAATATTAATTTGTAATGCCATTGATTAAATACAAAGTAAATAATATGCGAACTGTTTGACCAAAAGGTTCATTCCCTCCCGGACAGAACAACAGATGCACCCGAAGAAAACAATAGGTGTCACGGGGAAGCATTGCTGCTTCTTTTGTGTTATTGTAATCCATCTGTTCAAAGAAAGAATAACTACACGCATTGCATGACAAAGTTAACAGAAAGACTTGTTGTGACTATTGTGTAGAAGTACATCTGTTCTCATGCCATTCTGATACATGCAATTGCAACCTAGTTGAACCTACCCCATGTTCCAGTCTGGCTGGGAGGAAGTGGTGCTGAGGATGAGGAGGATCTGCTGTCTTGCGTCGGGAGGTGCGAAGAAGCGTACTTCCCCGGTTTGCCCTGCTATTGCAACGAGGCGTGTGCGCAGTACGAAAACTGCTGCTTCGATTACTTCGCTGAATGTTTTGGTGAGTACAAGCGCTGATTCAAGCAGCGCCTATTTTCAATCGCTTCAGCGGATTACACGACTGCGAGTGAAGACTGGACGGACTATGATGGACATAGCTACCGATACTTCGAGGATGTGACCATCAACGCCATCGAAGCACGGGCTGCGTGCCGCGAGGAGGGAGGTCTTCTGGTGTCCATCAATGACGTGGAGGAACAAGACTTTGTGTCGACCAGGGTGCTGGGCAAGCGACCACTGAGTGTCTTCATCGGTGGTTCAGACGAACAGACTGGTAAGAGACCTCAGTAGGAACACCGATGCTTCAATGTCTGGTTGCAGAGGCTCGTTGGTTGTGGTCGGACGGGACTGTGATGCCTCTGCCCAAGGACGACACCACGTGGAACGCCTGGGGGGACGGTCAGCCAGACGACATGGATGGAGAGGACTGCAGCATCCTCACCAGCTATACCTTCTGGACGGACAGAAAGCTCACGTTGGATAATTACATATGGAGAGACTACACGTGCAACTTCAATCCAACCAACGAAATTCAGGGATATTTGTGCGAAAGTAAGGGCGACAGTTTTGCAGAATTTTTTTCAGAGTTTTGCAACCATGCTCAGATATAAATTTAAGCACGCATGTTAACTACATGTGGGCTTTCAATAAGTAAAACTGCATAAAACACCACCCATTTTGACATTGTGTAATCTTTATTTTAGGGACCTTGGCCTGTTTCCCAAACCCCTGCCAAAACAACGCAACCTGCCAATACGACGGAGCACGAAACCCCGAATTCAAATGTCAATGCGCGGAGAATTTCCGTGGAACCCTTTGCCAATATGAAGGTAAGACGATGGATACAAATAGATTAAAGATAGACAATAGGCTAATCTTTCGGCAAATTTCTCGTCAGGTTTCTCTTGTCTGTTTATCTCCGAGGCCCGGGCTCTCAGGCGCAAAAGCGATCACGCTTCTGCCACTACGCTATTTTT
>KB308559.1:184235-205021 GCA_000328365.1 Capitella teleta
CCGTGAGCAGCAGATGGTTCTGTCTCCTTACGTAGATGCATGGCTACCTGATGCTGCTCCAGGTGCTCCTCTTTGATTGCCACTCAAATTGCATGAGAGAGAAAAGAAGATTTAGCGAGTGAGCAGAGACTCAAAAGGTCCTTTGATTTCCCCGGAGAGGGAGGTGGGTTTGTCCTAAGTGACTCATTCGGCGCTGAAAAGGGGTTTGACCCTGCCTTCGTAATTGCGCGCGCACCCTGCGTGCATCGTGCATTGAATTGGTTACAGCAAATTCGTGTTTTACGACAGTCCTTAAGAAAAGCTGTTGGTATATAGTTACAAATACTTACGGAACGAGACCAATTAAGATAGATCTACATAATTATATATCCGTCACTCACAGGATATAATCATTTAAGACTTTTAAGACTTTAGGAACAAAAATTGGGGAGAGAGGGGGGGCTGATGTCAGGAGATCTCAAGAGAGAGACAATAATCATAGGTTCTGAATATTAATCATGATTATTCTGTGAGTATTAATTACACAGCCTCCTTCAAACCCTTCCGTTTCTGTCCAACCGGTAATTACGAATCGAAAAGCACTCTCAATGCTAACGCCATTGAGTATCAAGATGGAATTGTTTTAAACAAGAATCATTATTGTCAACGCGCGCAAGGGTCGATAAATATATTGATTAAGGCCCGCCGGTGCTGGCGATCTGCATGACCAGCGATCAATATTTACCCTTTTTTCCCCAGTCTTTCCAGGGGTTGATTGGACTTATTGTGGCGACACGGAATTGACCTCGTCGGCTGGGGTCATCACTTCCCCCCTGTACCCCGAAACCTACCCTTCTCTGGTGAACTGCCAATGGCATTTAATGGCCGCCGATGGCAACACGATTACACTGAGGTATGAGCAATTATTTTCATATGAAAACAATAACAAATGAATTCAACGAAACTGGAACAAAAGTGAAGCAAATTGTTCAATTTATTGTTTCTTGTTTTATGAGTGTTAGGGGATTCTCTCAGATAATGATGATGAAAAAAAATTTATCTTGTCTAACAAATGGCAGTGTGTAAAAGCCTATGATCTGTCACTGACGCGTCGAAGCAACCTGGCCATCGATGCATCGAGTTTAAGACTATAAACATTTGGGCGGGGCTAAATATGCATGTGAGCATTCATTGCGTCTAAAAGTGGTTGCAGTTGAGGACTTGTGAGTGACCGAGAACTCATGCTCCCTCGCTATAGAGGGCACTACATGTCAATGTGGTCATGCTTGATTAACAGCACGTGGAACCTGATCGTGCATCGACGGTCAGGTTGCTTCGACGCGTCGTTGACAGATCATAGGCCATTAGGCTGAGAAGACATGCTCAAAATGTCAGCTCTCTCATTTTGTTTTCCTTCAGGTAGAGTAGAACAAAAACTACGGACATGAAACTGTTCGGAACAAATCAACTCACAAATCTGTTAATGTAATTATAATAGTCGCGCACTTCAATAATTCCAAATTAACTATCGGTTCTAAATTTGTGTCTGGGGTAAAAGAATGAAGGATGTGTTCAACCAAGAGTTCTTGCATGAAAAACGCATGCTATCGGATGAAATATCACAAGCGGTGATCTCTCGTTGCATTCGGCATTGAGCAAAGTGACAACCACTTTTCAAAAGAAAACGACGAATCTCTGTTGCTTCTGCTGAGGTGAAGCAATTCAATTTCACAGATGTATTTCTGCCATAAACCCCAGCATAAATTACGGGTAAATTGCTGCAATGAAAGATATTTTAGCACGTATACTCCCTCAGTACCAACCCTTATATTGTTAACGACTATTGTGCTTTACTATATCCATGGGGGATATGTATAAGACGATTTCAATAATAAGTTCAGTTTCTAAGAAGAAGAAAATATATTTCCCGTCTAGTGTTTTTCTTAGCTCAACTTATACTCTTCATCAATTCATTTTACGCGGAAGAAAGAGCAAAAACACATGGGCAGCTGAAATTTTGAATACTTCATTTTTGATGGTAGGCCCTAATTGGTCTTTATTATTATTAACAAAACTTTTGATGACTGTTCGGGAAAGTAAAAAAAAACGAATGTTACTTCAATTGGACCACCCTATTCTTGAATGTCGCTTCAATTGGACCACCCTATACTTGAATGTCGCTTCAATTGGACCACCCTATACTTGAATGTCGCTTCAATTGAACCACCCTATACTTGAATGACCCTATACTTGAATGTCGCTTCAATTGAACCACCCTATACTTGAATGTCGCTTCAATTGAACCACCCTATACTTGAATGTCGCTTCAATTGAACCACCCTATACTTGAATGACCCTATACTTGAATGTCGCTTCAATTGAACCACCCTACACTTGAATATCGCTTCAATTGGACCACCCTGTACTTGAATGTCACTTTAATTGAACCACCCTATACTTGAATGTCACTTTAATTGGACCACAATTTACTTGAATGTGGCTTTAATTGGACCACCCTATACCTGAACAGGGTGAACGATATGGTCATTGAGGAATCGAAGGAATGCACGTTCGACCACCTTGCTATGTACGATGGAAGCAACTCATCCGCTCTTCCTCTCGTTGCTCCAACATGTGGCAATATTAGTGACAGCATAGAACTCCAGTGAGTCTATTATTTTATCTTGTTCAATGAGTTCACACGTTTTCTTTCTAAGATTACCCGTGACGTCATCTGGAAGGAATGTTATGGTAGAGTTCCTTACCGACACCAGCGCAGAATTTCGAGGCTTTAGTATATACTATGAACACGATAGTACGTTTCAATCCTAAATTATATATTTTCAAAACATGTGACCCTCAACAAAAGAGAATGTAATAAGTAGCCACGTCCGGGCATCCGGGCTGTGATCATGAAATCCGATATCCGGCAAAATGTCCGCATTTGCCATTGAGGTCAAACGATGAATGTTGATTGCATATTCTCAGCGTGTGGCCAGGGCGAGGGCGATTCCGGGTGCGGAACCAGGCGCCTCTTCAAGGCCAGATGCGGTGAAATCAAGATCATCCAGGGCCCGGGAAGCGGCAGGTGTGAGTGGAGACTTGAACAGGAGGAAAACTCCATTATACAACTCTCCTTTGAATTCTTTCACATCGAGGAGACAGGTCAGAGGTTTACCTGGGACACATTTGGTAGTCATCGAATGTGGTGGGAAATTTAGGGAGCAATTGTGAAAGAGGCGGGCTGACCATACATGAAGGTCACAATGCAACAGCGTGTGGTCAGAGATTTCCTTGGTTGTACTACTCAGACAGCAACGATCTGACCTTCAGCCTGGAAGGAGTTAACTGGTTGGATGGCATCCACGGCATCACCATCAAATACACCACTATTGGTGAGTTTCACACACACACTCGACATGTTCATTACAATATGAGATCCGCCATGATGGTCACGTGACTCTATTTTAAGATTCAAATGAGATGCAAATCAACTCAGAACAAACCAAGGTCTCTGAGCAGAGCGGAACTCTGTCCTCTGAGTCCCTGCCTGCGAACATCCTGACTGGTGACTCCGCTATCTACAAGTGGCTGATCACGGTGAAGGTTGGAGACAAGCTTCACCTTGACGTGGATTTGCAGGGCCCAGGGAACGCCTCTCTGGTGGTCTATGGAGGACATTCTGAACTCTCAGATGTTGTCCTTGACATGAAATCAACTGATCCTTCATCGCAAACATCTCTCACATTAAACACATTTCAAAGCATGATCGTTTTCACGAAACCTCTGGTGAAGGACATCTCTGACGTCATCGTGACGTACAACAATCTGGGTGAGCGAAACGTGTTATGTCTTGCATAGTTCACGCCATTTTTTGTTTCTGTAGACTGGATTCCGATAGCGTCTGGGTGTTACAGTCCGTTCTATTATGACAATACATCCAGTCACACCACAGAGAATTCCTTCATTGTGGACCTTGCTCCCGTGGTCGTCATGCTCTCTGATGACGCATACGACGCCACCAATCCTGGTTATGAAGCAGGTACGCCTATAATCCACATCACATGGCACTGACATCCTTCACAATCCTTCATCTAGGGCTCTACTGTAAATGGCGGCTGAGAACCACCCCAGGTTCCAGGATAAACTTCGACTTTCTTGATGCTGATATACAACCGCTGCAGTCAGATTGTGGATATGATGGGTTTGTGATTTACGATGGAGGGTCCTTGTCCAGCCCAATGCATGGTGAACTAAACGACCACTAAAAAGCACTAAATCAACATTTCTTTCTATAGGACCATACTGCGGCAGCAAGAACATCATGGATTTGTCATTCACCTCATCATCCGACCACGCCCTCGTAGTGTTTTACTCTGACACAGCTCTTGCTAGAAGAAAAGGGGGAAAATTGAGAGTTGTCACATCCCGAGGTGAGCGTGGCATTTCTGTTGGGTCAATTTCCCCCGTTCTGCCGATTCCCAGCTCACACGCCTTGCCCACACCTCGGCATGCCATTGGAAAGCAACAGCGACAGCATCGACGTAACGTGTGGGGTGATTTTATCACCAGGATTTCCTGGATTGGTTCCGCCTGGGCTGTGGACTTGGGTCATCAAGGGTCCGGATAAAGCTTCATTTACGTTGTATCCATACTACATCAAAGGCCCGGGTTTATCAAGGAACTGTTTTCAGTACTTCCAAAGTGCGCATCGCTGAATTTATGCTTGGACAAGTGTTCACGTATTGCTTATATAATTGTTCTACAGTTTTGGAGTTGTCGCACGATTCGCAAACGCTGAAAATGTATGAAAGTTACTTACTGAAACTGTGCGAGGATACGACACTGTTTGTTCTTGAAACTGCTATCCAGGTGAGGATGGGCAGAGAACAGAAGTTGAGTTGCATATCCTATCTTAGGTTCCACCTCACGACCAAGTCTCTATTGAGCTGAACACCATGAAAAGTCCATTTGAAAGTACCTGGGAATTCAAGATTGGCTACAACATTTCAATGATGAGTCCACCGCTTGCTCTGGAGAATGGTAATTAAGGGACACCATAATGTTTGCTGAGCTGAAATGAGATTTCTTTTAGATACAACAAGTTGTCCAGAAGAATATCTCGGCTACAAAGGTTCTTGCTACCGGTATTATGCCTGGGTGTACAGGCATTATAAATCCGAGGAATATGAGTTCCAAACCACTTGGTCCGAGGCTTCAGCCCAATGTCAGAAGGAAGGAGGTCAACTGATATCAGTCAACAATCCCGAGGAACTCTATTTCATTCAGGTAAAACAAAGATTCCATGGAAACCGATTAATGCATCCTTCACAATCAGACCACATGCTAACTATTCAGTTTGCAGTACACGCTCTCCGATCCAGATAAATGGTTTTGGGACTCAGCTGCCCCGTTTCAACTCAACCACCGCCTTGTTTATCTGGGTCTTGACAGTCGACAAGGGAACTTCAAATGGGCAGATGGTTCACAGCTCGCGTATTCAGACTGGAATCGCCCAACGGAAATTTGGGAGAAACCAGCCGTGCATTCTGACACACAAATTCTAGATATTTTACATCTGGACTCCAGACAGCCGGTGGCGGACTCTGCAAGTCTTTGCTCAGGCATGCTATTCAGCTCGCCATTTGGTTCTAGCCGCTGGGTGCGGATTCCCTGTGACTACCCCATGTTTAGAGCTGGCATTATCTGCGAGAAACCCCCACTTTTGCTGCAAGGTTAGTTCTAGGTCAATGGGAAGTGCAGTAACTGGACTGATGTCTGCTTCTATGTAGGGCAATGCCCACAAGGGTACTACCAGATCCAGGATCATTGTTATGGACTTCATTTGGTGACAGCTGGAACTCAGCAAGACGCTTGCAATGGTGGTAAACTGGCTGTTCTAGAAGGGGACAACAGTCAGGTTGTGAAACACTTTGAACTCCTGATTCAAGACGAATTTGCGACCGCATTGTATGAAACGGGTGATGGGATGTGTCACTCTGTGCAGGTAATGGGTCATTGAACTGTGTAGCCCAGTGTATCAATACTCCTTCTAGTACTTTTATGAAAATGGAGAAATGGTTATATCACCCTCTCTGCCATGTGACAAATCCAAGAATATAACCCATCTGATATGCTCCATTGCGAAAGGTAGGCTCGAATAGTCATTCAAACTTTCTCAGAAATTCGATGCTTTTCCCAATAGAGCCCAATACCTTAGTCAGAATTCCTGGGCCAACTGAGAAAGGCAAGTCTGAGATATTAAATAGCTCCATGATGTAATATTTCCATGAACAGTTTGCACAGGGAGCATCACGATAAACCAGAGATGCCTGCACCTGGTCTCTAATCTCCCTCATATGGCTGACGATTTTGACGCCAGCCAAGCTGAAGCCATACAAAATTACACTTCAGCGGACGATTTGTGCGCCAAGCAAGATTTCCAAGTCGCCCGTTTAACAAACACAGAATTTGACGATTTCACTGCATACCTGAAGCTATGGAAACATGGTCTTGATCACGGTGGAATATGGTTGGCAAAGGATGATGTTGATTGCAGAATGATTAAGGTATAGGTCAACTCGTGAATGAACTTCTCACCCAAATGTGCTATACAGGTTTACAAGACGTATTTCTTGGACGTAGAAACTTTGTACTCTCTCAACACGGTTGATTGTTTTGATCAATATGAAGCGGGTATTAAAAATGTACTGTGTGAAACTTCTCCAATTGGTATGTAGTCACATGATTTGGTTATTGGTCACCCTTTCGTGACATTGTGATGCTGCGTAGTTCGACATCAACAGTGCCAACAGCATCAGTTCACTTGTGGAAACGCGATGTGCGTCTCCCTGGACGCCACTTGCAACGGCTTCAACGATTGCTTGGATGGTTCTGATGAGCGTGATTGTGGTCAGTGTTGACCTCTGACCCATGTCAGTATTTTAAAACTGATCACAGATTGCGGACCATCGATGTTCTCCTGTGCCAATGGGCGCTGCGTCCCAATCTCACTGTATTGCGACCAACACGATGACTGTGGCGATGAATCAGATGAGGACCTGTGCTGTAGGTTTTATTTTAGTAACCACACACATTCTACTGTCTTACTTCTACAGTCGTTGAAGAATGCGCAGCAAATCAGTTCCAGTGCCAATCTCAGAAGCAATGCATCAGCGAAGAATCAACATGTGACTTCATGTTGGATTGTGTTGATGGATCAGATGAAGATCCCATGTTGTGTGGTAAACTACCTGTATGCATGCACACGTGATCTTATCCTTATTTCGGATATTTCCACACAGCCACCCATTGCAGAGGATTCCAGTGTTATTCAGGTCTTTGCCTGCCCGACAGATTAAGATGGGATGCAATGACTGATTGTCCTGGACTCGCTTTTGAAGATGAAGAATTTGAGACTGGTATGAACAGGGTTTACGAATGCACAAATGTTATGATTCGTCCTAAACTGTTGTTTCCTAGATCTGTTGATTATTGATATCAAAGCCCTCCAAGATAGACTCGATAAGAAAACCAACAAAACCAGCTTCATCGGGTGTTCCGAAGGACCCGGCTATATTCCATGCGAAGCAGGCTACCGTCCATGCTACCCAACTGCTCTGAGTTGTGTCTATGACACGGCCATTCCAGATGAGGCTGGTGCATATCCTATACAGAGCCCTTGTAGGGCAGGAAATCATCTTGCTATGAACTGTGGTTAGCAGATGAAACCGAAATATTGTCTCACCTCCATTTTGTTCTCTCCAGAGAAAGTGGAGTGTCCTGGAATGTACCACTGTCCTATGAGTCACTGCATTCCATACCACAAGATTTGTGATGGGAAATCAGACTGCCCAGGAGGACAGGATGAAGAAAAGTGTGGTGCCGAGTATTTATGTGAAGGCAAGTAGTCATACCATGAATACAGCAACTTGGGTTTGAGCGATACTTCTCCTCTCAGGTATGTTCAGATGCAAAGAGTCCTCAGTCTGTCTACTGCAAGAAGAGGTCTGCAATGGTGTGAAGAACTGTCCGCTTAATGAAGATGAGAAGTATTGTGGGCAAATAGGTACACAAGAAACGTGCAATTGTTGACAATCCTGCATTCTCTTTTTTAATTGCAGATCCCCTCTGCACGCAGTGTTCATGCCAAGCATACGTATCCTCATGTGCCAACCTCACTGGCATCGTTGACATCGCTAATTATGAAAGTGGGGCAACCAGAACTCTCAGAGCAGTATTGTTGAGCAACACAAGAGTTGTGCTTCACTCGGAGTCATTTCTCAAACTTCATTGGCTTGCTAGGCTCAGTTTAAGGTCATCTGGATTGCAGGGACAGCTTCCTGGTGGAATATTCAATGACCTGACCAACCTGTTGGAACTGGACTTGAGCCGTAACCAGTTGGTCTCTTTTCAAGCGGACCTTTTCATTGGTCTTGTGTCCATCCAAAGACTAGACATCAGTCAGAATTTGATCAGCAGTTTGAACCGTGAAGTCATGGTCACTCTGATGTCTTTACGCATTTTTAATATGTCTGGCAATCCTAGATTGGAGAAAGTCGACCTCGAAACTTTTGACGACAATTCATATATGACAGAACTCCACACCGATGCTTACAAATTCTGCTGCGTGGCTTCACAAGTTGAGCTGTGCACTCCAGAGGCCGATGAATTCTCCTCGTGTGAGGACCTCATGGCCAACTACCCGCTACAGATCAGCATTTGGGTTCTTGGAGTCTGCGCATTTGTTGGAAATCTCTTCGTTATCGTGTGGCGGGTGAAGACAGATCGCAAAAAAGTTCCGTCTTTCTTCATCATCAACTTAGGATGCTCCGATTTCCTAATGGGCGTCTATCTGCTCATCATCGCCTCAGTTGATGTCTACTATCGCGGCAACTACATCCTAAATGCAGACGCTTGGCGTTCCAGTTTCCTTTGCCAATTGGCTGGGGTGCTTGCTATGCTATCCAGTGAGGTTTCTGTCTTCATTCTGACCATCATGACATTGGACAGAGCCCTGGCGATCATATACCCTCTGAAGATGGTGAACTTCAGGCTCAGACACGCTAGGATCATCGTCGCAGCAGTTTGGTTGATCGGTTTATTCCTCAGCATTCTACCCACTTTCGGCATTCCGTACTTTGGGGTTGCGTTCTTCGGTCGCACAGGTGAGCTTCTGAGAGAGACCCAGGTAAACTTTCAACGTTAATCACATTCCAGGCGTGTGTCTTCCATTTCAAATCTCCAATGACAAAGTGGCTGGATGGGAGTACTCGGTGTTTATATTCTTGATCCTCAATTTGGTTTCTTTCATTATTATCTTTATTGGGTAAGTTTTGGCGATTTGTTGATTATTTTCTTAGATAATTCGAATGTTCCAAGTTATGTCTCAATATTCCTGCGAATAAAATCGTCGTGGAAGGATATGCAACACGCGAAATCAACGGACAACAATGAGTACGAACTTGCCAAGAAGCTGGTTCTGATCGTAGCTACTGACTTCGTTTGCTGGGTGAGAAGATAAACATGCCACACACGCCTCTTGCATCTCATCTGATCAGGTTCCCATCATTCTCATTGGATTCGCTGCATTGGCAGGAGCCAAGATTTCGCCAGCGATATCCGCCTGGATTGCTGTTTTCATCCTACCGTTAAATGCTGCAATGAATCCTCTACTTTACACAGTGTCAGCACTGGACTGCAGCGGGTTAGTATGCCTGTAGCCCATGTGTACTTTAACTGAACGAAAAATTGCTTTTTTTCTTCACAGGAAGAAGAAGAAGCGCAAACCGGTCAATTCATCTTCCAGTATCAACACAGTCATGACGACAATTTGCGCTGAGAAACAAAACGGCAATGACGCCAAAATGTAAAGTAGACAAGCCTGGAAGAAACCAGTTTACAGCTGGGATATATGGTAGATACATGGTTGCTTTTATAATTTTGAGGATAACAAGTTTTTTTTCCTTTATCGGCAATGATCAATTAATTTATTGATAATCTTTTTTTTAAGTTTTGGTTTTCATCTAATTTTATGATTTTGAGGATAACGAGTGTTTTATCCTGAATTTTTCAGCAACGAATGAGCTATTTGTATTTACTTTTCTTTTCTTTAATATTTAATTTTATGATTTTGAGGATAACGAGTGTTTTATCCTGAATTTTTCAGCAACGAATGAGCTATTTGTATTTACTTTTCTTTTCTTTACTATTTAATTTTATGATTTTGAGGATAACGAGTGTTTTATCCCGAATTTTTCAGCAACGAATGAGCTATTTGTATTTACTTTTCTTTTCTTTAATATTTAATTTTATGATTTTGAGGATAACGAGTGTTTTATCCTGAATTTTTCAGCAACGAATGAGCTATTTGTATTTACTTTTCTTTTCTTTACTATTTAATTTTATGATTTTGAGGATAACGAGTGTTTTATCCCGAATTTTTCAGCAACGAATGAGCTATTTGTATTTACTTTTCTTTTCTTTAATATTTAATTTTATGATTTTGAGGATAACGAGTGTTTTATCCTGAATTTTTCAGCAACGAATGAGCTATTTGTATTTACTTTTCTTTTCTTTAATATTTAATTTTATGATTTTGAGGATAACGAGTGTTTTATCCTGAATTCTTCAGCAACGAATAAGCTATTCGTATTTACTTTTCTTTTCTTTAATATTTAATTTTATGATTTTGAGGATAACGAGTGTTTTACCCTGAATTCTTCAGCAACGAATAAGCTATTCGTATTTACTTTTCTTTTCTTTAATATTTAATTTTATGATTTTGAGGATAACGAGTGTTTTACCCTGAATTCTTCAGCAACGAATAAGCTATTCGTATTTACTTTTCTTTGTTTTATGATTTTTGAATGCAACGAAAGAGCTGTTCATATTCAGTCCCAAGCTATGGGTGTAAAATTGTTGTTCTTTACATTGTTGTGCAAAACAATTTATATATTTGTCTGATATGACCAGTGGATGGAACATCTGAAAATTGTTCAGGGATAAATAAAGTGTTTGTATATATGCATTTGAATTTGCAGCAGCCTCTCAAGTCTCTTCGCTCTGTCTCTCAACCTTTTGGGTGATATCATCCGCATCTGCCTGAATCTTTTGTTTTCCTTCATTTTAAGCATGCATTCATTACCCGACCAGAGTTCCGAAGAATCAGAACACTTTTTAACAGGTACTAATACACAATAAGGCGAACTACCACTACAACAAAGCAGGCTGCACCAAGAACCGTGCAATATCAAATATGGATGATTTAAAAGGAATGGGTGACCGCACGCGGGTAAAAATACCCTTGTTTTGGGGGCGGGTGGGGGGGGGGGGTTGGCGTTCGTAGCGAAACCAACAAAGAAGTTGGCACTGATACTATATACCAGTAATTTGTGGATTTTCTTGTGTGAACACGTTGTTTGTTGCTGGACGTATTGGAAGTTCTGGTGTCTTGATTTGAACTCAGTCGTGAGCGCATCGAAAGCAATTATGGCTTCTTTACAAAACGCGATCTTTCTCCTTTTAGCCGCTGCGTGTTGCGTCCTGTGACGTATGTGAGAGCATCCGGACAGTGGTCAAGTGCAGTGAACGCAGCGTCGATTTGAGCAGCACTCGATCAGCGACCCACCAGAGCACATCTTTGACGAATTCCCTGCTCTGGACACGTTTGCTCGTCTGACAAACCTCAAGCACTTAGATTTAGCCAAAACTTCCCTGGCCGAGAAACACTCCAGGCATCCGTGTTTGGAGTTCTGAACCAAACCAAGATTGAAATATTGATTCATGTGAATTTCAAGCTGAGGTAGTCGACCCTTTGGCCATTGGTGAATTTTCCATAAGAAACATTGACTTCAATTCCAAATCGAAATGTGTCCGCTGGCTCAGCTCGCTTTTTCCAACATTCGGTCTCCGCTAACCCGTTCGATTGTTCCTGCTCTCTCTTCTGACTGCTTGACTTGATGAGAACATCAAACGCCAAGTTTCCTCATCATGATATTCTGACGTCTCGTTGTGCCAACGGTGATTCGTATTTGGTATTTGGAGATGTGCGTCTCCGCCCCAGCAATGTCTCCGTGAACCCCTCGATGGCGTCGGGGTTCTAAACCTGGCGGTGTGCTAATCGGACTACGTCATCGTCTTCATCTCTTCGGCGCTGTACCACTTCCGGTGGCCGCAGCGACTGAGTGGGATAATGCGTCAAGGAGGTCGAAGGTCACGAGTTAACTGCCTTCTGCTTTGGCGCGTTCGTGTGCTACAACCAGAGCGACTATGGCTGGCTGCGGGATGTCGTTGTGGTTCAGCTGAAAGCCACGCTTGCCACCCCAGATTGCAACTGTGTCTACGAAAGAAACTGTCTGGTAGGGCACAACATTGTGCATTGCATCTCAGAAAGCATTGTTCAAAGTCGCAAGACCCTCTTAATCCTGACCATCGCCTTTGCTCAGAGCCAGTGGCGCCACCTTGAGGTGATGGGTCAGCAGCACAAGGTCACGACTATGATAATGACAACGTGATTACTGATTGTGGCTGTGATGAACCTAAACCCGCTCGTCACGAACAGATGGACGTGCAGTGGACGGAAGACGCACGCGGACAAACGTTGTTGTGTTAAGTGGGATGAGTCGCTGTGCGCCGATAATCGCTCTCTGATCAGGTCCGACCAACACCATTGTGTAACACTCAGTTGGCCGCTTCGACTGGTGCTGTGGCGTCGTCTGCTCGTTAGACAATGGACCAACACCGGACGAAACGGCCAGCCTTCTGCGATAACATCGTGTTCTCAATTTAAAGATCTAAAACTTTGGACGCATTCAGTTTACTTCTGTGGTTTGGTAGCATTTCTTTGTCGGTGTAATTATGTAATAAACAAGAAAACGATATTCCTGAAACGATCAAGTTCCCGCACAATCACCAAGATTGCGCTGCTGGCATTTCTGTGGTCCCAACAAAGCAAGCTATATGCATTTCTTGACGAGTGCTGATAACTCTATTATAATTATGTAATCTGCATATTCATAATGCATGTTATCCGGCAAGGAGCTCAGATAACTCTTGTTTAACCTCATTTGTCTACGCCCATTTTCGTTGTACGGAGTCATAATGTTTTGAGCGTTATGATCAATTCAGACATCGACTCAGAATAATTGATGTCGAGAAGCCAGAAATCATAACGCTCTGAAAACGTAAGGATCGAATTTTGATCGAAAAGGCAAAGAAAAATAATATACGAAAGGATTAAAGGGAGGGAGAACTGGTTAAAAATGGAGCACGGAATGCTATTAATTGATGCTATGAGTCAATAGAACATCACTTAAAATTTAGTTCCCCATCCCTTTAAATATTCACATAATTCGATTCAGTCTCAGCCAGGAGAACTGGGTAAAATAAATCAAACGTATTAAGTCGAGAATCAGTTTAATAGTATACTGCAATATATGTAATTATATATATATATATATAATATTATATACTTGAAAAATAAATTTAAGCTAGTCACCAATTTCATTTCATGTTATCACCATCATATACAAAATAAAAAAATAAAAAGTTGGTTTGATTACTCAAAATTAAATAAAAAGACGAGCAGGTTTAATTCTGGACGATTATCCAGTTGAGGAGAACGCCATTTTTTTATTAATATTTTGTGATATTTACAGAAAGTGTCAATATGAGAGAAGCAACACATGCCACAATCACTCAGATTAATCTGTTTCAGTCAGTAAATAAATGAGAATAAATCAAATGGGGAAACTGTCCTACTCAGTAGAAAACTCAAGAAAAAAAAAAACTCAAAAAAAAAAATACACGGAACTGGCAAAAGGAAAAATAATTAACTGGCATCAGGAAAAATAATTAAAACACTGAAAAAGTTAAACAAGTAGAGATCGTTTTTATTTACTTAATAATTGTTTTAATCATGTTGTATTTTTCCTTGGGTCTTGACTAGTGAAGAGATGAAAAAAACAAATAAAAAGAAAATAATAATAATGAAGAACAAAAAGAGATCTTTTTCTCAAGACGACATCTGATCAATTACACTGATGTGTTTATGAAACATTTTTTCCCAAACAAAGAAAAAACAATAATGGATTATGCACATTGAATGTTTAAATATCATACTTGCTCATTAAAGATGTCAGGTTGCTGATATCGACATTCAACACGACTCAACTCCAGTCCAAGTGGAAAGCAAGGGCGTCTTGCGATTTAGGACAATATTGGAAAGAGATCAACGACCTCCGTGGCTGAGCATAGAAAGGTCAAGACCTTCCATCATAACAGTTTGTTCACACACACACACACACTTCAAATAGACTGTTCAGAATTCAACGGAATAGATGCCTCCACACACGCCCCTTCACTCTCCACGTGAACATTGTCTGCGGAATTCCTGGCAGAATTCAAGGGAATTTTGGTCTCGTGCATCATGGATATTCGGTGTTTCTCTGACGCTGGGCCCCACTCAGAAGTCGGCTGAGATAATCGCTTGATCGTCTGCAAGAGATAAAGATAAAAAGATAGCAATGAACACAATGGATGATTGAGCTCACCTCCCAAACGGACGAATACTTGTTTCGGTTCATGATAATTTTGATGACGATGACTGTTGGAATGGCGGCCACAGACGTCATGGACATGCACCATCCGAGGGAGTCGGCCCACGAGGGGTAATGGTACTCAGCGTACTTGCTGGGCACGTAATCAATCCAAGTGAAGATCATAATGAACTGCAAGACATCCAAATAAGCAGGCGAGTTGGGGGAAGGTGCAAGAAGCACTCACCACAAGGAGGATTGGGGTTACAAAGCACCACATGGCCTTCCACCAGAGCGAAGGACGCTTGCCCAACATCATCTCAATGTCCTTGAAGAAGTTATCAACGCCATAGATGTACGAGATGGTCATGCACTCAAAGAGACCGATGATGAGCAGAGAGTAAGTGGCGGCGTAATTGTCAATGAGCTGCACCATGTACATGCCCCCAGGGGTAGTGCAGGAGAGGCCAAGGATGAAGCCAACGAAACACAGCGCCACCATCAAAAGAGAAGGCCGCTTGCCCTGCCTCAAGTACTGAGGAAACACATCCAGCAGAGTGGTGTGCACAGTGGTCACCACAGAGAACTAACGAGGCCAACAATCAAATAACGTCACATGACCACACAGTGTGACTGACCTGCGTGCCCATTCCAAGAGTGACCAACATGGCAAAGAAGAGGATTGCCCAGAGGGGCGAGATGGGTAGGCGGGAAACCACTTCAGGGTACACGATGAAGGCAAGCCCCGCCCCCTCGGAGGCAGCTTCGTCTACGTTCAGCCCCATCTCGTGCGCCATGAAGCCAATGATCCCGAAGATGACCAGTCCAGCAAAGAAGCTGGTCAGGCAGTTACCCACTGAAACAACGATCGAGTCCCTGGAAACGAAACAAAAAAGTAAAGGTCAAGCGGAGTTTGATCTGATTGGGGTCACAGTTGGAAGAGCGCAACCCAATTTGGAAATAATTACGCAGGGCTAGATTCATGCAGAGACGCTCAGGGAATGAAATTTCAATTAAAGTTCATCAAGTTCATTAAACCAAAACAAAGGAGGAGAGGACATGAGAAACGAAGTCAGCAACAAACAAAAAGAGCAGCTGTCAATTGAACATATATAATGTTAACGAGAACTAATTAACATTATACAACGACCGTCCTGATGCCAGCGTAGTTTTCACTCCCGATGCCACTGCAGCAAAGGTAGAAGGTTAAGGGCACTACGAGAGCAGGGCAGCGAAAACCACGCTGGAATCGGGAGGGTTGAACAGAGGCAGCGATCGTCTTCAATGGAGAATCCTGTGGGGATGAAACGCCAATTAAAACCACAACTGACTCGTTTCTCACGCCAAAATGGCGTCCCGCATGAGAGAAGGAGGCTCTCACCAAGCCCTCTGCTGGCAAACCGCCCAAACAACTCACCGCAGGCAGTTATTATGGAATTTGTTGTAACTGGCCAAAGTGATGAGACCGCCCCAGCAAGGAGACAAGGAAAAGAAAATCTGCACTGCAGCGTCACCCCACACCTATAACCGGAAAATTAGAAAGAAAAACACATAAGTCGCCGTGCTTACAGGCCTCGTGTTTCTATGACAACAGGCTATAAATAGCATTTACAGCCTGTTGTGTTAAGTCGTTAAGCATGGCTCATCAAATTACAAAAATATCAAATATCAACCCGGATCACAGATCATGCATGAGCCATGCTTACTGAGCTGAAATGACCTTTGTGCACTGAAAGAGAGGCCAGTGGTGAGCGCATGCGTACCTTGGCAGTCAAGAGGCGCTCCCACTGAGGAGTGAGGTAGAAGAGGATGCCATCGATCGATCCTGGCAGAGTGACCCCACGAACGAGAAGGACCAGGAGGACAAGGTAAGGAAAAGTGGCCGTGAAGTACACAACCTGCCAGGAAGAGCAGCATTATTAATTAATTAATTAAATTAATTAATTAATTACATACCCTGCCCTGAGATTTGATGCCGCGCACAAGGCACAGGCAAACCAGAACCCACGCCCCAAACAGTGCAATGGCCATCTGCCAGCGAGGGCTTCCCATTTCGTGGAAACCTCCGGAAATGTCGAGGACATTGTTGTGGAAGAACTCATCGCTGGGGAAGGACTTGGTGAGCATGTGGGAGCGCAGGGTGGTGTTGTACTGCAGCGCCACCTCTGGGTCGTGGGAGCAGGTGTGGTTCTCAAACACGTAGGTTCCGTTGTAGTCAGTGCAATTCTTCATCGCGAACCGATCCACAACACCACACGCTGAAATCATCATTAATTGGCAAAAGTCCAATTATTTCATTCAAATTATTTAACACAATCAATTGCACAGATGACTCATGCATCAAAATACAGGCGCAATGAATCAATAATAAAATAATAAAATAAAATAACCAGAGCATGATTTATTTATCAACATGCTGGTTTGCACTTCTGATCAATAGGTGAGATTTCCATGTTAATGCACTTTAAATTGGCACAAGAGAAAGAGAGAAAAAAAAACAAAAAAAAACTGAGCCACAAAGGTCAAGGCCTTATTCCTATAAGTCAGTTAGTTCTTCTGTAAACAGATCTACTGACGAGGTGAAGAACCTCAATCGATACAACAAAATGCAGGTACAAGCACCCCTTTCCCTGGGAAACATAGGAGCGCCCTCTTGTGCTACCGATGGCACTACTCACCAGGGGTGTTCCAGTCATTGTCGCAACTTCTCCACGGAACATCTCGGTTGAATGAGATTCCCAAATAGAACAGAGTCCAGGCGATGATCATGTTGTAGTAGACTCCAATGAAGCACGATACGATGAACATGCCCCATCCGATGCCTGTGGGATTTTAATTAATGCTAATTAGATGCCAATTAGTGTTAATTACCCTGCATGAGAGGAGAGATCTTCCATATGGAGATGACTCCTTCGGAGGCAAATTGTCCGAACGCAAGCTCCATGAAGAAAAGCGGGATTCCAGCAAACACCAGCATCACCACATACGGGATGAGGAAAGCGCCTGCGGATTAAATGGGTCAGGAGGTCATCTGGGGTCACGCTAGGCTTACCTCCGCCGTTACGGTAACACAGGTAAGGGAAACGCCAGAGGTTGCCCAAGCCAACCGCGTAGCTCAGACAGGAAAGCAGGAAGTCCAGTTTGCCTGTCCAGTTGCCCCGGACTGCGTTCTCGTCTCCCGATTGGACGCTCGACTGCGATCCATGTTCAATGGAGACGTCGAGGTCCTTCTCTTTATCCGCCATCATCGTTTGCTGTTCGCCCTGGACGACAAACACAATTGAAAGTGACTTAATACGACGCGGATAATCGGATCGAGGGCTTTTAACCCGAAATTACGTCATGACCCACATCAATAATCTCACGGCATTCAACCGAGGATTTTATGGCTGTGCTTCGCAGGAAACGCGGTCGTCTAGACTCGCCTGCAGCACGCTGGCACGCGCGGGACCAATAGCCGGGCGCAGCACCCAAACCGCACAGCACAGCGATATGCTAATGAACAGAGCGCGCGGTAAATTTCCACGGAAATCTCCGCGATGTTTCGCCTTGAATTCCGGCCGAAATCGCGCGAAAAAAAACCCGCGAAAAAAGTGAATAGGGAACATGGGATTGCCTCGCCACGCGTAACTGATTAGCGGAGAGAAAATCGGCGATTTTAATTGATGAAAATGATAAAACACGGCAAGAGTCAATATGGCTGGCAGCGTGCCAAGAGGCGAACGGAATGTTCCATGGTTGAAGCACACGAGGCGGCAGAGATATAACAAAGAAATCGTATGTTAACATTGGAAAGATAAGGAAGTCAACGATTATTATATTTCGCTTATTATGAGATAAGCAAGTGCTACTGATAAGTCTAACTGTCAAATATGAGGAATGAGGAAATGATAGAAGAAAAAAAAAAATCAATACCAAAATAAACACGCGGGACTGCGTGTCATCACAACGCTGTCACGATTTGAACCACAAAGCAACCGTCATCAAATAAATCTTCAATGTTAATTAACTTCTCAACGCATGGATTTCGATTAAGATCCAATCAATAAACAGAATAAAACCGCGCTATATAAACCCACCTGTTTACCAACAGCCACCATCTTTAAGAAATTTCCGCGAGATTCAACTTCGCTACACTCCAAGTGATGAATTAAAAATCGCAGCCGATTAACTCATCAACTCAGTGAATCAACTCAATTCGCAAGCAGACGAGTAGAAAGCGAGAACGAAGCTTGGATATTTGTGCAAGTGTGCAGGCGAACGGCGAACGGCGCTTATAAATGCACATGGCCACAGCCAAGGGCAAGGTCGCTGGAAAACTCCAAAGCAGCTTCACAAATAACCACGCTCAGCGCAATAACGAATAAACGGAATGTCTGGCTCATTCTGCACTGTTATGTAATAAACGGGGATTATTGGGTCACATATTGAGCGGAGGTACTGCGCGGTGAGTCGTTCCCCGCATGGCGAACGAATTTCGCGGGAAACGGCTGCGCTGAAAGCGTTGAAAGCCAACATGTTCTTCGGCGGCCTTGGCGGGTTCAGAGATTAATGGGAGTGTTTGCACAACGTACATCCGTGTGCGTGCACGCATGGTGCAGACTGCCTTCAATGTACTGTACGCTATTTTAATTATACGTTATATAGGCCTCAACCGCTGTATGTAATTGTATGCGCGGTCATAGGAATGATTGCATTGTTCTTTCAAACGCACAGTGATTTTCGCACAATCCGCGGAATCATTCGTTTTCACTTCATCAGTTTTAATTCGTGTCGTAACATCTGGTACAATTAAGAACTAAGTTTTAAATTTGCATTTTTTTGATTTTTTGATTTTTTGTTTGCGTGCGACCAATGGACAGTTTCCTCAACAATACAAACAATTTCATGTCAGTAATTAAATGTTATAAGCAATTGACGCGAGACTTTGTTACATAAATGCATCGAAATGCAAGCTGATGGGTACACCGTAAATCACGAATTATCTAACACTTAGCGAGATCTATGATGACAACACGCTATCAGAGATAAAGAAAGTCATTCATAAATGTCTGTAATGATTGTGACTCTATACTTGAAATACAGATATAGAGATATAGAATTGCAGACGCACAGAATTGTGAATAAAAATAAGTCTCCAAACTTGCAAATTGACGTACCTTTTATAGTAATACTTGAATTTTTTTAACGATTTTTTTCTCTAGTGGGGGCTTGAATTTTTCTATTCTTCTTTGGCAGTTATCCCAATTAAGATGCAATCGATAATAACTCCAGTGTGTTAATTATTCCACCCAAATGCCGCAAATGAACGAAACCACAAACGGAGCCATGAAACCATGATGTTGAGCCATAAATCAGTCGTTATTATTTGCAGGCCCATGTAAGGAATAATATAAACAGAGCACATTTCATGAATAACCAATTTGGTTGTGTGGCAATTAATACTGCTTGGCAGGGTGCCAATTCGCAAGGACCAGCAACGCTCAATTAAGTACTCTTCTTGACTTCATACTATTCAATCTGCGCAACCATGTAATGTCTTAGGCCCAGTGGGTTTCGTATTGTGCATGTGTAATGTGCGAATCCATCTAGTATTACATGCGTACATCAGGGGTGAGGGTTGGTTTTTTTTCCTGTTCTCAGCTCAACTTTCGTCTGATATCGGATGTGCCGATCGTCTGACCCAAGCAAGATTCACGCAAAAAAATGACTCAACCATTGATAATGAAAGAATGCCTCAAACATTCAGACATGTCTGAATGGAAAACTTCTAGTACTGATTATATTGTATAAGCAGCATATTCATGCGTAATGCACCGAAAATGTACCACATCCTCCACATATCCGTTCTGTTGAAGCCCGTGAACTTTCCTGTCAGTAAACATATGTACGGAAATACTCTATATCTGCAAATGTAAGTGCACTTGTGATTGCATGTTGAGAATCCAACTGATATATATATAAGAGCATCGAGTTCACACGTGGAATGAACACAGCAACGAAGAGCAGAAAGCGCGCATTGCACGATGGCTTAAGAAGAACGGCATACGGCTCGAAGGATTCCCGATCCATGACGTCAGAGTGATAAAGCGGGAAATCGGGAAGGAGGGGGAGTAAGCTACATCGGCAAAACAAAGTTATGGCTAAAAGTGACTAAGGCCACGAGGTGGAAAGGGGAGAGCAAGGGCCCACCTCAGATGCCCCCCCCCCCCAAGTGCCCCAGGGGGAGGTTGACCTACTTCCGCACGTGAAGAGGATGTTTATAAACAG
>KB308559.1:211976-229138 GCA_000328365.1 Capitella teleta
TGAAGTCATCAGAGAAAGATCAAAAGTTAAAGATATCACTAAAGAAGTAAGAGAAAAGAAAAGCACCTGGGCAGGACATGTTGCACGAATGGCAAACAACAGATGGGCCAAGATGACCACAGAATGGACACCAAGAGAGGGAAAGAGAGCCAGAGGAAAGCCAAAGAGAAGGTGGAGGGACGAAGTGGAGGAAGAGGTTGGCATGAACTGGATGCACAAGGCCCAAAATAGAGAGGAATGGAGAAGGTTGTGGAGGCTATCCGCCAGCAGTGGCGAGAACAGCTGAAGATGATGATGATGATGAATTAATGTAATACCTCCTCAGAATGGAAAGCAGCAAATTATTCAATTGCAGGTTTAATACTATAAACACAGACCTATAAGGAATACAGATCAACACCATTTGTTCAAGGGTGTTTTCATGTTGCTTGACCTAAATACTTCAGGATTACAAAAGTTATACAACAATAATAAAATGTCAACAACACAATTCAAAGTTTATTGATCATAAAAGCGACATAATGTGATAGCAATTGGTAAACATGACGTTTGTCATGAGTCACTTAGTTCTAGAGATTCTTTGAAAATATTTTTCCTGTAGAATTTCAATTCTTCAATGCTCTCCTTTATGTCATCTAGAGCTCTGCAATCAAATAAAACAAAATCATTTTAAATTTGTAGAATAGCTATTAAAATTTCAACCATTAAAATTCTCATATGAAGGTTTGTTTTATTATACACCACTTTTCAAATTTTATTCTATTAAATAGAAAGGAAATTTACGAAGCGGTTATTCTGAATTAAGAAATAATCCACCGTGTTTACTCAATGCAATGAGCAGGGTCTTTAAATTGTTACATCACAACCATCAATCATGTAATCCCAAGAGGTCACTGGTATCAGCAAATAATAACCGAGTGAATTGCATCATTTGCTTATCAATGCAGCAATCGTTGAATCAGTCCAACTTGGACGCCAAAGGAAAAAGAGAACTTTCATATTTCAATAACAAACAGGAATTATTGAATCCATTACAGTAACACCTTGCTATTCCGGCCTCCGTGAATAAACATGTGATTTATTCAGAACCAACGCTGGATCAATGGTTAATTTTGAAACCATTTAAACTAAATTAGTCCACCCTAATAATAAACTAAAAACCATGTATAAGTCTTAATAAACAAAAGATTAAATGTATTAAATCATGCATAATTGTCCTGAACATGAGCCCATTGATAGATTAACATCAATGAAGTCTAGTGAAGCAACAGGAAGTTTCCTCAAATTCACGACACGACCCGAGGTTCAATAGAAGCGAAGCCTGAAGGAAAGTTCCGTGAAAGCTCACCTGTGATTGGCTACTTTGCTGGGGGCCAAATCAATCGTCATAGGGAACCAGCGTCTGCATTCAGAAAAACAAGATCAATGAAAGGAAAAAATCAATCATTGTAAAAGCACGAGATAGGCGAGTGTACTTTTTGCATTTGGCTGACAGCCATCGTGTTGAGTGGTCTTGAATGTCTTATCAAGAGTTCATTGACGGGGGAGGGGGGGGGAGGGGTTAGCAGCAGTCTTATCAATGTAAACAAGGAGCAATCCTATCTTGCTGCCACACAACCAGATGCTGACATCAATGACATCATGACCTTTGGTGCTACTGTAACACCAATGGTGCTACTGTAACACCAATGGTGCGACTGTAGCGCCAATGGTGCTACTGTAAGCACCACACTGCTACAGCCGAGCCTTGTTAATGTAATCTTATTCAGAACTTTACTGTCACCAACATGAATGCGTTGGGTGAGTGTTGTTTACCTGCAGATTTCCTTCACAGTGCTGACGTCAACGATCCTGTAGTGCAGGTGTTCGCTGAAGCGTGGCATGTACGCGTCCAGGAACCTTTTGTCCATGTGAACTGTGTTGCCTGCAAGCGGACATTTGCCACATGGAGTGTGTTCTTCTACAAACCGCAGCATCATGTCCTCAGCGTCAACAATGCTCACTTTGCTGTCGCGAACGGCTTGCGTGAGGCCAGACTGAGGAGAAGGAAATTCAGAGTTAATTCTGTTAATTAATTAATCATCAGTTGATTGAGTGTATAGAGAGGCTAATTACCGGTAATTTGTAATTGCTATTTTGGTTTAACGTCTTTTGAAGAATAGGTCTTAAGGAAATTCCCCAGGAATGAAGAATTAAATGAAGATTACATAATAATCATCAAAACCAAAAAAACAAACCCCACACTTAAGTCACTTAACAGATTTCAGGCCAAATGAGACTCCAGGAAGTCAATACTGATATTGATTTGTGAATTAGTAATTGAGATGTCACATGTGTTGAACATTTGCCAAGGATTTCAATACTTTTATTTAAAAGGGAAAAAATAGAGAAAGCTGTGGGTGGAGATATAAATAGCACAGCGGATTCAATAAACCAGTGACCAGGGCCCACATCACAGCTGTCTGCAGAAGGATGTCAAGGTCAACCAAAGGTCAAACCTGGGTCCGTGAACTGACAAATAATGAAGAGCCCCAAAGATAATTCAGCTCATGTTGACTCATGTCGCAGATCAAGGAACAAGGATTGGCAAGCACTACTAAGGGCTCTACTGTTATATTACAGGATGATCGTCTAATACCTTTGTTTGGCAGACAGCCACAGAAAAAGGGGTTAATTAACTTAATTAGAAGGAATGCACAGAAGATATCGCATCCTGACACAATGTTACATAACTGACACATATGATGTAATACGCCAATCAATGATACACAGCCTCTCTCTCGCTCTTGTTATCAATCGTTATCAATTGTTATCAACTCATGAGAATTCGGACTCAGATGATCAATATGTTACAAATAAATGGTGATTAAATAGTCAAACCATATCGTAATTAAACACAGAGGAATATATTAATTAAGACGGTTGACTGATTAAAAGAGCAAGATTTAAAGAGTGAACGACAGTAGACACAGCGTAGGTGTGTTTTGGGAATTCCCCAAAAGAATCCTTAAGAGAGAGCCACAAGAATTTAAAGAATAAATTAACCCACTATGAAATACGGAGGCTTCAGTCATGTTCATCTTGAGACACGCTTCATGAATTACGCACCGATATCATGCGATGTCTCTTTGCAAAACAAAAGAGTCTCTCAAGGCCACAGAATACATCAGGCAAGCCAAAGCAACACGTCCATTCTTATAATATTATACTTCTCAACTTCTCAGTAATTCATGAATATTTATGATTTTCTACACCAATAGAAATATTAAGGAGACAAACAGTAGGACATATGTTTTAAATTGACGCAGCATAGATTTCAAAATTAAATGAATTTTGTAATCAGGAATAAGTGAAGCCATGACCTTCAATCTGAGCTCCACTTCCCCCAGTTAAATACGCTAACACAAAAGTCTTTCTGGAGCCTAGTTAATTAAGCACAATAATGCGTTTCTATCCAACCAACTCAATATGCACCCAGCGACCTCTGTCATCAAATTGAATTTTATTCTTAACGCTGCAATCCAACAAATCATGCTGCACTTGAAATTTAAGATATATATTTCAAGATTTTCTGTTTATCTAAAATCTCAGTTCATAAAATTCTGTGAATTCACACCATTTAAAAGAAGCATTATGCAACACAGCTCCTTGATCATATTTCACTGAATAAATAGTTGTTCAAATAATGAGACTGAATGACATGGCTCTAAGGTTTTCCTCTTTTTATATCAAGAGTTCATTCAAACAAATTTCTGGCAGCGAGCAACGAACAGGAAAATTCCACAGAGAAACTCAATTCAAAGGGTGATTCAAAAGTTTATTTACAAGAAATGGGGATGTTTCAATATGGTGTAATCTGGTGCATGAACCATGCTTATGTACCATGTGCTTATATGCTTATGTATCTCCAGAAACATCACAATTCACAGTTGCAGTAGCATCTTATTTTGACAAATATGCTTTTTATTCTATTTTTAGCTAACTTCCACAAATAATGACATAATTACGACCCAACTACGCTGCGTTGCAATATACGATATTTTTCAGTCACCAAAATCACATTCATCTCATTCTATGTGTGGTTTGTTTATTCAAAGTTTGTTTTGCTTGACTAACCAATTAATTATAACTCAGCCTATAATAGGTGTGATCTATGCTGGCCTGATTCCCTGATTGGTATTTGTTTTGGCCTTCATCCCCTTATCCCGTTTCAGTACTGTATGATGTTGCCCATATTGATACAATTGTTAGAAAATTGCATAATATACTATTCAATATTATGCACTGAGGAGAAATGCAGGTTAATTAATAAATTATGTTTATATATTATTTGTCAACTAAATCAAAGACCGACCAACAGAAATAATTCAGTAAAAATTTGTAGAGTTGATCAACTATTTTGTGTCTTTGTGTGTCTGCAAATAGTACCTCCATAGGTTCCATATGTGCGGAGGTACTGACTCACAACAATGGCCTCATCAAACGATGTCATACAGCAGAGGTCACATACATTATGATAATAGAATCAATGAGATGACCCTCTGTGGTTAATACGGTCAATTCGCTTGACTCTTTTCTCTCGCATCCTAAATTTCTCAAAATTAAGTCAGATGTTTAGCATATTCAATTTTCTTGAATTACTCTACATTTGTAAATGTTTTGAAGAATTGCTGTATTACTGTGCGCCTTGCTTACAGCCTCCGTTTCTCTGAGCTGAACGATGAATGCATGCTGTGCTGCGAGGCGGCTGTGTGCAGTATTTCTGGAATATTAACCCAGTAAAAATAACCCAGTAAAAGGCCTAAAATATGAGATAAGGTGCAACTCTAACTATATGTATTATTCAGCCATTATTTCCAGGTATAGTGCGCATTTTCACATATAATGCTTTTGCTTGGAACAAGATCCCTATTACTTCTGAAATACCTTTTGAATCACCTGGTATAATTTTGATACCTCAAAGTGCTAGTACCTTATTTTCTCCTTACATCGAAGCCATTCCGATTCCCGAATGAGCCCAGGTGATCCATGCTACTCTCGTAGGTATATTGAAAACCATTTCGCCTGTCCTTGGCGCTTCAGAATAACACTGGATTATAAAAGGCATGAGTGAAGACAGAGACTGATATGCTCCCTTGGGTCTGTGATCAAAGGAGTGGATCAATAATTGCATAAATTAAACTAATAAGAAATCTCAGACGTCCTAACAAGTTATAAAAAAGCAATAATCTTTAAAATGGCGACTGCAAGATGTGAACGTAGAGGAAATTGTCTCACTTTGGCGTGATGCTCGGTGCACCATTCATCCATGGACGCAAGGACGTCTTCCGCTTGATGAATAATCAGCTCAGGCCCCTCAAATCAAACCGTGAAAAAGAAAAAGAAAAAGAAAGAGAAGAGGAGAATTCACCTGAGCAATCACGTTCAGGTTTGAGTCTGTGATGAGACAAGCCATTTCTAAGATCCGGCATTTGTTCACATCCAAACCAGACATCTGCAAAAAAAGCAAAGAGATCGTGAAATAACATTCAATGTCCATTCAGTAGGAGATTAGAATTCAGCTCATGATAAAGCTGTGGAACACTCAATTTTTCCTCAGCCACAAAGAGAAGTATGGTCCGAGAATTAAATAATACAAACTCCCTACACCTACTATGGCATGAAATTGTCTGAAGTTCAACAGAATAAAACTGTATATGCAAAATGGATTATTAATTGAACACTCGACATTTGCAGGAATTTCATCGCTCTGTTGCCATGGCGATCGGAAGTGTTGACAGAAAGCAAAGTGACATAATTATACGCTGTTAGTGAACATAAAATCATTTTCGTAATTGGATTGTGACCAAAGTTCATTAACGAGATTATAATCAAATGAAAATGTAAATGATTAGAGCATAAGTTCATTTGCCATTACGACAAAAACTCACTTATCAATCGGATCATTGATATAAGGGCCCCAGAAACAGATGAGATCTATACTTGAGCCGATGATCGGGGATTAATTAAACCTAACCCTGGGAGATTGAAATCATTAGGCGTGTTATCAAATTCTGGGTTTTTTTTAGTAATGTTAAATAAAGAAATATGGAAGGCGTTTGGTTGTTTTGATCCATTCTTAATCTCTGTAATATAAACCAAGATTACATAATCAATTTGTATAACATGTAATCATCTATTTTCCATTCTGTTCCTTTTATTTTGTATACATATTATTATTAAGATATTTTGTGACATACTACAGCGAGACGACAGGTCTACAAACCACACCTGATTCATCTATCATTCTATGCTGCAAGGAATGACTCGGTTCGAGAACTGCACTTGTCACCTCTATGAATATTAGATACAGCGAATTTTACACAGAGGAATCGGGAGCGGTGTGCGTTCACATTGCGATGATTGCGTCTCGCTGTATAATGTCAGCGAGGTATTTACATTTAACATTAGACGTGATTCTGTTATCGCCCATCAAAAAAGATTCACCTCTAAATCAACCCAAACAAGTCTGTTCGCATCATCATTCGACATCTTCAATTTCTTTGCAATAGTTGAAATTTCATTTGAACTCATAAGTCTAGCAGAATTATGCACAGATCGAGGTGAAAAGCGATGAAAATGTAAAAACTGTCTGCCCATTCGAGGCACCAGGTTTCGAAACATGGCAGTCAATGGATATCGTCAACGAAGCAACGTTATGATTTCCTTCGTGATTTTGTTTCATCATTTGAAATTAATTTATTTAATAAATATGAGATTAATCTTTCACATTGCTAAATCACAACGCATTTGGCATTTCCTATCACGCGCCATTTCTGTTCACGCAACATATGGGTTATCCTTCATTTCAATGGGTTTAATTGTATATGCTCTCCATTTCGAGAAAACATGAATTTGTATCTTAATATAATTTTGATAAGCACCTCAATATGGTGATATCCAATCAAATTATTCAGTTGTGCTTAATTAATTGAGCATTAATATGAAATACATAAGAACATAATATATTGAAGAAGGATAACAAAAGTGTCATATTATTATGACTGAAATCCAAGGTTGAGAGGCACCTCTTCCTCAGAACGGAGCGATCTAATTCCTAATCTACGTCAGTAAAAAGCGATCGCCCGCTCACCTCAAAGCATCAATAAAGAAAATTGAGTATAAATGTTCATTGGTGTTATGCAATCGTTCTAGATGAGGCGGATCGAGCAACTCGATCGTGAGAGCGGGCATGGAGCATTCATTGTGTGCTCACGTGAATGCCTAACATGCTCACCGAAAGTTATACCCAGGATCCAGTGTCAACATGAACTGATTATGAGCAAAGGAGCTCGCCTCTGGCCACAGAAAAAAACTAATAAGTCCTAATGGTGTTTCTGTGGTTGGGGGCACTCATCCAGAGTATGCGTGCAAGAGATGCATCAGTGCCAGGGGTGGGGAGATGCAAGAAATGCAGTGCTTCCATCAGTGCCCACTGGGGTGGGGACACACGCGATATTGATGCATGTGTTTATGTTGCGTAGCGTTGTGAAAACACAAAAAAAAAGATTAATTAATCAATATAATTAATATAATTACTTTAATACATGTAAAGTTTATTATTTTGATATGTACACATGCCTGTACACTCACCACTTGATATTTATCTGTTATGTCGGCAACTTATCGGAGGCAACGGCACTTTGAACTGAAACGGGCATTGAGTTGTTCATTGCATCCATTTCTAAAGAATCAAAAGAATATTCCTCTGGTGACAATGTGTGAATGCGTAGTCATTGGTCATCCTGAGCACAGACGGTAAACATCCAAGAGGATGTTTTATTCGTCTATTATCAGTGATATTATTAAAAAAACCCATAGCAGAGATAATCATGACTTGTTTCTATTTCAGATTGCCTTTCTGGTCTCTCTGAAAAGATGTGATGGTTGAAACATGTTGCTGTTCAAGTTGTGAAAGAAGAAGAGCTTCGATTCAAATGCTAACAATTTAATTGCAGTGCAGACTTATATGCAGAATGCGAATGAACCGCTTAACAGAGGATATTATAAGTATAATGCAATGAGTAAATGATGAATAGAAGGCAGTAGCAAAACAGTGGTGCATGATTACAATAAATAGTACATGTCCCCTTCATCAAAAGCTACTCGCAATAACGAACCAAAGATGAGTCCCGATCTTGTGGTGATACCAGGGAGGCTGCTTGATGGAGACTGTGTGGTCGCGTCTGACTGATCGTTGAGGTCAGGGCTGGTGGCTGGCGACGGATTCTCGTTGGACACGTCATGGGAAACGGTGGTACGAGCAGACGGTCTCTCAGCTGCTGACGATGCCATTCGTCGCGGGCGGATGTCGTGCTGGTTACGTCTTACTAATCGATCGCTGTTGTCTTCGTTCACCCACCGGGAGTGTGGAGAGTCATCAGGACGCATTACTGTCCCTTGGTGCCATTTTCTGGTGATAGGATGCTGCACACACACTGGCTGATCAGTAGCAAGTGACGTCTGCTTTGTGGGTGCCTTCAGATTAAGTTCAGATAGGCAGCTCTCTTTACCCTGAAAAGGGTCTTCTGCTCTGTGTTGAGGGTAGAGTGGGAGCGTAGTGGGCCGAGACGGGAATTTATCCTCTTTCCGAACATCAATTGAGCTGGTCCTGGTAGAGTGTCCGTGATGGGCGTGTCATGATAGGCGATCAGACCGAGAGTGAAGTCTGCTTCGTTCTTGCATTTGTCCATGAGCTGGCCCACTGTTCGGTTGGCTCTCTCCACCCGACCGTTACTCTCATGGTAGTGCGGACTGCTGGTGATGTGCTCTATCTCCATCAGCTTGCAGAATTCGGCAAACATAATTGTGTTTAAATGAAGATCAACATACATACGCAATGTGGGTTTGAGTTAATACAAGTTTGATCAAGTATAGAAATACGAGTCAAAGTAGAGCGCAGACTCTTTCTACGTCCATTCCATCCGTTAGAAATTATACATCAAGTTGAATTCACCCAACCGCGTTTATTATTCTTCTATATTCACTGTTTCAATGTTCATCGTGCCTTTTGTGAACTTTTAAGGTGTTAAATCCATTTACACGCATCGTCTGTGCAAACGGGGGTTGCTGAGCGTGTTGTGGAATTTCTCAGTTTTCCTGGGTACTTCCTTGTCGGTGATCAAATCGGTGACCTTCATGCGCAGCCAAGTTTTCAGTCTGTAATGCGATACGAAAGAAGAAGCAACCAAAGTGTATACTTGTGCAAATATCACCAGAAATCAAAGAGGAACTGTTAATGTAAAATATACAGCATATATATATATAATGAAAGCAATATCTGCTTTTGTTTGGTTGCTTTTTGTGGTTCCTTCAATTGAAGGTAAGATGCGTGTCACCGTTAAATCATTGCATAATTCAATTATTTGTGCATGAGATTGTTGACATATACGTTATCTTTTACCTGTATGGATGAGGGGTGGTCAAAAGTTCAGGATCTGACGCTTCTGGCTGCAGGTATTCGTACAATTGTCACGAATATAGGCATACTTCATTTCTGGTCACATTTTTATTGCGTTCACATCGACCAATGGTTCGAATGGTGTTTGCTCTTTAAAAATGTGATTCGACAACACCACTGTTAGATTTGAACCCAAGGGTCAAATATATTAGATTTTGACCTCTCACATAACACCCACGATTGATGTCATACATGTTGAGTTTAAAAAGTTTAAGCCCATACACCGCACATGCATATTCTCATGTATTATGTGACCTCACAGCTAACAAGTAAGCAACATAACAACCAGTGGTGTTTATTTGGTGCATTATTTATCAGATCATTGGATGAAAGTGTTGGTGAGTTTGAATTTGATTGGTTCCTACGAATGGTTTACATGTAGTTCAGATAAGAGAAGGCCTTCTTGGATGCTTTTGATGGAGCAATAATTAGACGCCAATATTCACCTTTGTACTCGTGTAGTTGGATTGCGGTTCATCCTGGAGGCTAAATATCCGTTCCAGAACCGCCGATTTAGAAGGACTTCCATGAAACACCCATGTGAAACTCTTGGCCTGCACCCATATTTTCCTATACCGAATGGCATTATATGTTTACCTCCCTTAAGGACATAGATTTGTGTGAATTTCTTTGTTCGTTGAGAATGTATAATTGATACGTTGTTTTATCACTGAGACATTACCATCAGATACTGTAACAAATCTACACACAGAAAATCCCCCACGGGATGTCAGCACTCTCAGTGTAGTGACTCCACCTGTGCATTAATTCTTGGGGCTGGTAGCAGGGATTCCAAACGGAATAATGAAGACGACGTCTGATTACTCATGGTGACTTTATTTTACCTTATAAAATATTCAAAATAGTGCTGGTCAAAATAAGCAACGAGATCCTGTAATTTTTTGGTGGTGTCTGCATGGTCTTGTGTGTGAATGAGACGGAAAAAGAGTCTACATGAAATATCCGGGGAAGAGGGTAATTTGCATAATGGTTCTAGACGACGCGCTCGTCGGCGTCCACTTAGGCGATTATGTAATAGTATCGCCGCACCAATCACTGTGGAATCGATTCACTTAGTTTTAACAAGCGAGCGAGATGGGATCATTATTTTGCCTCTCTGTCCGAGAGCTTACAAGCATCGGTAGAGCCCATTTAATCATATCATAATGAAGCATCAAGAGTTAAAGTTCCCCTGCACCTTAACACTCAGCTCCGATGAATCCTCTACAGAATGTGACGTCGGTTTCTTCGGTTTCTCCTGTGATGAAAAATGCGGCCGATGCCAGAACTCTGCGTGTTCTGTTGTTGACGGCCACTGCCTCGATGGATGTCAAACCTGGTTCGTAGGCAATCGTTGCAAACAAGTAATTGGTGAGTTGCTATCACGTGAGATGTTTATATTGATATTCTATGACTACAGTATTGCCTTCGCTGCGAGGATTTTACCCGTGGTTGAGACGAGTGAATGATTCAGTAATTATTCTCTCGTGGAACCAGGATTCATATATTGCTGACGAACATTCTCAATATTATGGCTACACAGTCGCATATGCCTTGGGTTCAGGTAGCTTCCAGGACGTAAGCCCGAACGTGGCACATGACTCTTCCATAACGAATCAAATAATTATTTCGAATATTCAACCGAAAGACGAATGCCATTTCAAAGTGAGAATTTACAGAGAAATGGATGGACGCATCGAATATGGTTGGCCATCAGAGACCATTAGCATCAATTTGCCACCTTTGGGTCGGTGACTTTTCAGCATCTTTCTATGTGTCCATATTCTCCTACCTTTTAGTTCGAGCCAAATGGAAGACAATCGCCACAGTCCTGGCCGTTTTTCTCGCAGTGGTTGTTTTCGTATTTGCTGCTTTCCTCCTGATGTGGTTTTATAGACGAGGTGTTTCATCAAGCCATATGCATTAAGCCGCATCTTACTCCTCGAATTCCTCAGGTCAACTTAATGGTTCCTCGCAGGGCTACAAGAAAGCCGACAGAGACGCAGAACAACCGTCTGCGACACGCAGCATCACTGGTCAAGCGTCGAGCACTGGCTTACCGGGTGATGCATCGTATGTAAATGTGCCCAAAGCACCAACAAAACCAGTTGATGAATCCTCCCGCCAATACGAAGCACTGGATGAGGGACGACCGAAAGAGGAACAGGATCCGTACACAGCCATCGAGGGCGTTTATCAAGATATAAATGACGCCGAATTGGCATGATGTAAATGCGCTAAGTGAACGGTGTTATTTTCTATTGTACAGAGTGGGCCAAAATGTATAATATATAAAAGATAGCATGCAAAAGTTTTGATTGTTTTAGGGCCTCTCAACAAGCTATTGGTGGCTAATTTTGCCCATAACTTATAAATAAACTTAAGATATAACATGTAATTGCATCGCATATTAGGCAAAGAGTATTGAGAGCGTCGAGCTCTCGATTCGCGATGAAGCTCGATGTTTAGGAGGTCAATTGGTATTTGGAAGGGAGGAGGGTATCATCAGACTCCTTCTTGTGAAGGATTCATGGGCATCTCTGGCCTCTGCCCAGATTCCTAGGCAAGTGAAAGTCTCCTGCTCCTTTCATGTCATACCTGAGTAAGGGCAGCAAACATAGTCCTGGAAGTTTTCTGACATTTCACTTAATACGTTATGATAGTTTATGCTTCCAGTCTCTTTATGATGCTTTCTCACCTGAACGCACCGGGTTGTGATGCTTCTGCTTACGATCAATCCACAATGACTGCTTCCTTCTCGGCTTACATATCGAATGTCAAACGCTCAATTTACTCTGCTATATTGCTTACTTCACCGAATTGATAACCGAAGATAACAATGCTCTCTTCCTAACCCACACTGCACACCACTGTTTTATGAATGCTCTTGTTAAATCTTCGCGACATGTATATTTATCGTAGCACTATATATATATATTTTTTTTTTCAAATTATCTCACCATATATATGCTGCCTACTGTATCTCAATGTTTTCGCCTAAATCATTTGGTCCATGATTGGAACATAAGATGTCAATCAGATTATAAAGTTATTGTACCACTCTGCCGAACATCTTTAGGACAAAAATATCTAAATTTTAACTTTGCTCAATTGTATAATAATATTCTACAACCATTTTTCCTTTTAGATTTACATTCAATAGAACAAAAAATCTATTCATAGTACATGTGTCTTAACTGCTGGAAAAATGATCATGGTTCATTTGGTTGACAACACCAATTAATTTATTGTGGGCTGTCACAAAGTCAGTCATCTGTCCCTGGTTTTCTGTCATAATCTTCTGGAGAGCCTTCAAAATCCTCGTCAGTGACAACACCAAACAGGGACTTCCCAATGGATCCAAAGATGTTGACTTTGGTCGTCGGGAGTTGACACGAACACGCTCCAAGCGTTCCCTAAGTACCTGAACCTTCACCTCCCCTACTTTAGACCCATTCCTTAGGAGGGCTATCGTGGCCAGCGTCTGCATAGCGTCGTCTACTAATGATGCAATGATGGTCCTCAGAGAGTCACCGTCAATGTGGGGTATAGAGACGAAAGCGCTAACGTCGCCCCATTGCGTGTGAGCAATGCCACGATCCTGCACGACACCATCTGTGACGGGGGTGATCTTCAGTGACGAAGTGGTAAAGGGTATGATGCAAAGCAGTAATGCTCCAAGAATCCAACTAACGGCGAACATAGTGACTCGTACTGGCAGCTTGTAATAACAAGGGCAACACTTAGCTACATGAATATATGTACATAGTCAAGCCATGATGACCAATCATCACGAGGAAACTTCTTCAGAGCATATATAATTCCATAGGCTTCCTTTTCTATGGTGGACCAGTTCAACTGAGATCCAGATAGTTCATGCGACAAATAACTGATGACCCTTTCAACACCTTGGTTATTCTTTTGAACTTATAGGATTTTGAACTCATAGGATTTTACTTTTCAATATGCTATTACACATTCCTTTACTTCATCGTCAACCTAGGCGTATTTTCAATTACAACAGAGCTGATCTCACTTCATTATGTGAACACCTTAGTAACGTTTATTTAAATCTGGATTTTGGTAATGTTGATAATTTATGGCTTTCATTTTTTAATCAAGTTAAGGATATTTTAAATTTATGCATTCCGATTGTTACTGTGAAAGATTCTCATGACCCAGTATGGTTTGATTCAGAAGCTAGGAACTTAGTGAAGAGAAAGAGAACTATGTATAGAAAGGCCAAGCGAAATAACACTGATCGTTTGTGGCGTAGATACAAAGATTTTAATAATTATGTTAAAACTGTTCTTAAAAACAAGCACAAAAAATTTATTAGCTCACTCGGCAATGTATGTACTCAAAACCCTAAACGATTCTGGTCCTTCTTCCGTTCAAAAACTAAAAATCCTAGCCTTCCAATGAACGTTAATAATGGTACGGATAATGTTCAAATCCCAGAAGGAAAAGCGCGTATTTTTAATGATTTTTTTTCTTCCGTTTTCACAAATCTTTGCTTAACATTGCCTAATTCCACCATTGCTTTCAACGTTCATGTTATTCCTACTCCTACGTTTAGTGTAAATGACGTGCATTCTGTGTTAAAAACTCTCGATGTTAATAAGGCATGCCCACCATCAGATATTTCACCGTTCATTTTAAAGAACTGCCGTTCTTTAACACCTCACCTGACTTTTATTTTTAATCAGAGTATTTCAACTGGCACGGTTCCGATTCAATGGAAAAAGGCCAACGTTGTACCTATTTTTAAGAAAGGCGATCGGTCTAATGTTAAAAATTATAGGCCTGTATCATTATTACCCTGTGCATCAAAGGTTATGGAACGATGTTTGTTCAACTATTTATACCCATTTATTGCACCATTTTTACATGACATGCAACATGGTTTTATGAAGCATCGTTCTTGTACAACTCAACTCTTGAAATGTTATCATTCTATTGGTCGCATACTAGATGAAGGTGGTCAAATTGATGTAATTTATCTAGATTTTAGCAAAGCTTTTGACTCTGTTCCACATAATTATCTTCTTTTTAAATTGGAAACATTGTATGGAATTTCTGGCGTTGTTTTAGATTGGTTCCGAAATTATTTATCGGACAAGAGTCCAGCGTGTTGTGATCGAAGGAGAAGAATCAGCTTGAGCTCATGTCACTTCAGGTGTCCCACAAGGCTCCATTTTAGGTCCTCTTCTTTTCCTTCTTTTCATTAATGATATGCCCAGAGCTGTTGTATCTTCTTTTATTGCGTTGTTTGCAGATGATTCTAAAGTTTATATGTCCATCAATTCTCATCAAGATTGTGAACTTTTACAGAAAGATTTAAACGAACTTTTAAATTGGAGCAAAACCTGGGGCATGCTTTTCAATCCTTCTAAATGTAAACTTTTATCGATCACTCGATCTCACACTCCTGTCAATTTTAATTACAATCTCGATGGAGTTATTTTAGAGCGTGTTGGACAGTTTAAAGATTTAGGTGTTGTTTTTAATCACAATCTTTCTTTTACCTCACATATTGATTCACTCATCGCTAAATGTAATCGTGTCTGTGGCATGATAAAACGCTCAGTCGGCTATCATGCTCCACAGAAGGTTAAGCTCCAACTTTTTAAATCTCTTGCACGCCCCATTTTAGAATACAGCTCTCAAGTATGGTCACCCTCAACAAAGCGAGATATTAACTTAATTGAATCTGTCCAGAGGTCAATGACCAAATATATTTGTAATGATTTTAACGAAATGTCTTATTCTAGTCGCTTAAATGAACTTCATATTTTACCCTTATCTTATCGGAGAGAATTTATTGATCTTATGTTTATTTTTAAATATTTTAAAGGTCATATCAATGTTGATTTCAGCGATGAAATCAAAATTTTAGACAATACGCGTATTCTTAGATCCTCTAACAATGGTTTGCTTCTATTTGAACATAATGTATATAAGAACTGAGACTTTTAAATCTTCTTTTTTTAACCGTGTTTGTCACTTATGGAATATTTTACCGGTTAATATTAGAAACTCACCTACTATTTCTATTTTTAAACTTGATTTTTATTTTTATAAATTGGATCATCGTTTTAATGTTTTTAACTCTTGCACCATGACGTCATTTTGTAGATGTTCTGGTTTTTACCATTTCAATTGATCGTTTTTGATTCACATGACAATACTATTTTTACGTTTTTATCACTTTTATTCATTCTCATTATAATTATTTTCAACAAATTTACTTTTGGTGTGAATAATTTTTTTGTGGGCCATGCCTTTTATTATTCACCGTTGTCGTTTTTATGACATGAATTTAATAAAAAAAAAAATAAAAAAAAAAAATAAAAAAAATAGCACCAACCGCAAGACTCGAAGCATCAGTGTACAATGTATATGGTTTATTCAAATCAGGAAATGCTAAAATAGGAGCTTGAGTGAGAGATATTTTAAGTCTGTCAAATGTGTGCTGCTCTTCCGTTCCCCATCGAAACGGTTTTCGATGCTTGGTCAGAGTAGTGAGTGGCAGCGCCAGGGTCGCGAATCCTGGGATGCATTGCCTGTAGTAACCTGCCATGCCTATGAATAAACGAACAGCCGAGACATTTGATGGAGCATCCAACTTGCTGATAGCTTATATTTGATCCGGTAACGAATAGATGCCATCAGCACAAACTAAATGACCCAAAAGTAAAAAGAAAAAAAAATTCCAGACCAAATAAACATTTAGAAGGTTTTAATTGTAAGCCATTTTCTCTCATGCGTTCAAAAATTGCGTGCAGATGCCTTGCGCAATGCACTCAGGTAAGTCCTTACTGGTTTGGTGGTAAATGACTGTATGCCTCTCCTAATATAGCTTCAAAATCGTAGTTGAAGTTTACAATAGACTCGTCTTGGTGTTGCGTCAGTCTCTGAAACGCATCTAGCTGTGCTTGTGGAAATGCAGCACTGATAAAATGGGTTCCTATGGAAGCACGGAGCTTTCTCCAATTTCTTTCCCTCGACTCTTTCAAGTAAGAAGCCAAAGGACTGTCTGCTGCTATTCGCGTTGTTTCGGCCGAATTTTGATCGAGATGTGTGGAAAGCGCGCAACCACAAGTGCACAAGTTCAACAAGTGCTCGGGATTTGACCCATCGCGTGTGGTCAGTGGATTGTGGTAGAAGTCGCCAAAATGTCACGTAGAGAGGCCACCAAACTGTTCTGTGCGTGTCCTCGGACACATTGGCCTAGCCTGAACTTAGGAGGTGAAGTTCACAGACTATGGTTGATGGATATTCCAATTTATTTCAAATGGTTGATGGTGGAAAACCGAGGTGGTTGGAAGTGGGCACGAGTGGGGAGAAGTGCAGGTGTTTGGTCGAGTTTATAACGGGGCGACAGGGATATATTGATATTCATCAAACGGGATCTCGTGGGTAAGTCACATGCAAAACTTAACCATTGGGGAAAGAACAAAATGGATTCATGCCCCGAAAGCATTATTAAAGAGGCATTTGCCGTTGCTCATGGCATTTTGTCTTCTTATTGTATTGCTCAATATCTTTTATTTTGGAATTTGGATTTAACGTGACCATAATCAAAATTATCCTATTCTCCTTTGGCCTGCCGAAATTTAGTGCATTCACTAATACTTTCTTCCTTATCCACATCCAGAGC
>KB308559.1:229188-240160 GCA_000328365.1 Capitella teleta
GAATACCTCCCAATCGATACTCTCCAGGTTGTTCCAGAAGGTAGCGTAGTTCTGGACAACAGTAGCCCTGAAGTGCGGAATGAATACATCGACAATAGATGCAATTAGGCGGATAAGAACAGATGCACAGTACCTGACGACGACTCCATCGGCAGACACGCCGTCGGCCAGGTAGAACGCCGTGTAGACGGCGTCCTTGGCCTCAGCGTTGGCATGCGTGATGCTATCGTCCGTGTGGTCACACGTCATCACCTGAGACTTGGAATCCCTGCAATCGAGAATGCAGGCGAAGCGTACTTCAAATTGGGAAGACTCACTTTGGCTGGAAACGTCCGACCAGATTACCATTCGAATCGACGGCCTGCATCATGAAACCCAAGAAAGCACCGGAGTCAGCAATGATGGCGACTGCAGTGAATTAAAGATGAAGCAATATTCAGATACTGGATTATTTTGACTGCTCCCATGGTCTCTGCATGGATTGGTAAACCAGTTCTCACCGTCGAAATGGTCGTCATGGTAATGCACATCAAACTCATAAGGGGGCTCAGAGGTCTGAGGCGGAACTCCGTGCGACGGCGTCCTGTCTTCACAAGCAGAGTTCGGAGGTCCGCTTGGGAAGGCAAGGGTCAGGGAAGCCTGGATGGCCAGTACTAGGAAGATGCTTGTCGTTCTCAGCATTGTGAATTATTGTGTTCTATTCCAACTACTCTCCTCAGCATATTATATACATGATCTACATGGGAACATCGACAGTTGGGCTGCTCAGTGATGCGTCTGTCTTCGGCGTCTGAGGTCTTCTTGACCTGCCATACATCATGCGTTATGCAGTAACCTGGCTTGGTAATATACGTGAAGAAAATGTGAAAGACGTGATGAAATCATGAGAGCCACACGTGCGTGTTTCACGTTACTCTATTGTATAATTGTGCCTTTGTAACGTTAACTCTCCTTCTGATAACAGAGGTCACTAATTAAGTGTAACTTTGGGTTTTTAGGGTGATTTATCTCGAAGAGGCGATGCCCTTTCACGATCTGTCTCGGTTTAGTACTGAATTTATATCCTGCGCAAGTGCAAAATTTATCTGAATCACAAGTATTATAATAAAGGTGCATATCAACAAAATAACGGAAATCTGCGCGTGTGCAACAGATACCATATCACCAATTACCCCATCAGCCAATCGTCGCGAGAACCATTCGAGCTTTTAAAAACTCCTAGCAAAAGAGCAAGCAGGCTTTAGAGTAAAAGTACTGTCCACTGTCATGTCATATCAACTCATCATTGAGAGGTTTCTCCAACAACAAATATATCAATGAAGCTATGGCACCAAGGACTAACACATACAAGTCATCAATTGCGAGCTCATTCACATCATCAAAACACTGTACATGACAACACCAGGGACTGATTTCATCAATGTAGTTCATCTGATATGAATCTATGATATATTATTATTACGAGCGATGAAAATCCATCGAGTTGAAATTCCATCTGACAAATACAGACTGCAGAGGATTTAATGGACATTTATTAGACAGAAGCAAACTGAGCAAGCACTCCATTCGCTCCTTTGCAGTGAAGCAAACTCTTTATTCCTCCATACCTCATCTTGCACAGTGGTTAAATTAATTGAAGCCACATGCAAATTAAATTCAAAAGAAGAAAGGAAAAGAAGAAAATTGAAAAAATGTTAGCATTGAGGATTGCGTCTGTCTCAAAATGAAAGTGACGCTGGACGAAAAGGTTTTGATTGCATAACCAACATTAACAACCAAAGTCAACTGAGTCAAGAAGACAACACGTTTATTGCTCAAATATTCATAATGTACAGCTCAGTAATCAGCAATGCACAAAAGCTTCAATGGGAAGGAAGAGGTTTTACAGAGCGGGAACATTTGAGATTAAAATAAACAAAAGAGAATCAGAGTTAATACTGATCACCCAGCAGCTTTGTTCATCGTATGACATGATACAACAGATTTCACAAATCAGTTTTATGAAAAATAGGTTCGAAAGTGGAGTCATTAGACAACGGTTAGCCCCGTCTGTTGCCCGACTTTCTTCTCGATTTGATTGACGAACTTTTCTGGGATTCCAGCCGCTCTGAAAGCAGAGAGAACCATTTAGGACAGAACTTTATCATTGACGGCGGATGGCATAAACAAGCAGCTAGAATGCAACTGTGTGAGCTAATCAAACAGACTAGCTTTCCATTAACATACATTCAAAGCGAGTTCATTTCTGCCTAAATTTGAAGAATAAATAAAGAGTGATGACATTGGCACAAAGCATGAAATGAAAGTGAGAAGTCAAAGAGAAGCAGTGGAATGAATCCTTTGTGAAGCACCCACCAAACTAGGTACACTGCTCCTCACGGTGATTAAACTTCCTGTACACCTCATTAACATATTTTTGAGGCAAACCAATTTTCCTGAGTGCAGGGAAGGAATTGAAGTGGGAAAAATTTGTCAGTGCAGTTATATGTAGTACAATCAAGTTCAATTAAGAAATTAAATTAAAGATTAATTAATGTTAATTAAGTAAAACTAACTTGAGTTCCTGCAGCTTCCTCCTCTTGACCTCCTCCAACTTCTGCCTCCTCATCTTCGCCTCTGCGTCTAAACGGATTCCCTCCTCGAAGAAAGCGTTTCTCTGTGACACGCGATCACGTTCCTTGTCTCTGATCTGCTGCCTGACCTCATCAGCGTAATTGAGCGATGCCTTTTTCTTCTCCTCTTCCTCCTTCTGAACTTTGGAGATGAGTTCTTCTTGAGCCCTGCAAACGAATTAATGAGAAGAGCTTTCACTAATGAAGCAACTCTCACTTGAGCACTTTCTCAAACTCTCCTCTTTCCCGCTGAGCTTGCACGGCCAGGAAGTGTGCCTTCTGGTCCCTCTGTTGCTCCCTGGCCGCCTGCAGCATGGCCTCCGTCACGGCCTTCTGCTTGATGCTCTCTGCTTCCTTGCGTCTCCATTCGCGCTCAGCTTGCTCCTGATCACGCTTGGCACGAAGGGCATCACGTTCCGCCTGCTCATCGCGATCCCTCTCCTGCAGAGCCCTCAACCGGGCGACCTCTCTCTCCTTCTCAATTCGCACAGCTTCCTGCTCCTTCTCCCTCTCCGCTTCCCTCTCCTAAATCACAAATATCATAACACACTTTGACATTCCCCTTCCACAAACCGCTTTCTTCTTCATCCATTCGATGACCTTGAGGTCTTCCAGTTTGTTCTGCTCTTTCTCCATTGCTTTCATGCGCTGAATCTCATCGTTACCTTTGTGCAGTTCTTCTCTCAACACATCCTGCTCCATGCGTTTGCGTTCTAATTTCTCAGCCTCCTCTTCACACAGCTTCTCCAGATATTTCTGCATGCGTCTGTTCTCACGATCTTTTTCTTCCAAATCCAGCAGACGGTTCTATCGGTTGAGGTCGTTATGGACTGATACACAAGCGTCCTCATCATCACCCACCTGTTGGTTCTCCTCGATCTGTTCCATGATCTGATGAGCTCCGATGTACCGATCTTCAGTTTTCTTGCGATTGATTTCCTCATCGATCTTGATGGCATTCTTGCAATCGGCAGTCATCATCTGGTCCAAGCGTTTCTCTTCAGCCTCAAGTTCTGTCCGAATGTGTTGCTTCTCCATGATCTGAGCATCTCGGATAGCGTGGCATTTGGCGTTCAGGATGAGCTATAGAAATAAAATAATCAGTAAACAATCCCCGAAAAGAAATAAGAAACGACCTCATTGAGTCTCTTGATCTCGTCCTCTTGTTCGTTCAATTGTTCAATTGCCTTCTGTCTCAAATGTTCTGCTTTCTTCATTTCTTCCTCTTCCAGCTCAGAAAGCTTCTCGTTCTTGCGTCTGTTGAGGTCCTTCATCTTCATGAAGTTCTTGCGTTCCTGAACCTCATCCTGCAGCGATTCCTTCAGCCTCTTGAGCTCCTCCATTTTGGCTTTCCTCTCTTCCTCAGTGGGAACACGCGACGCTTGTATTAATCGCTGGAAATCAGCTCTGCTCAGCACAATGCTTTGTCCAGAGGGATCATCTTGAGGAACACTGAAGCAAGAGTACATCAATCACTCAGATTCAACGCTGTACTCACTGGAGGTTTCTAATGAGGTCCTTTGTGATGATCTGGACGGTCTCTCCATTCTTCCCTCGCTTGTTTCCCCCTTTGCGCTTGGCACTCCGTTCTGCTGCTGCTGTTTCAATTGGCGTTCCTCCATCGGTGCGCCATTTGTCTTCCAGCATTTCTTTACGTTTGCAGTTGCTGTGGCTTTCACCAAACAGAGATTCGTCTACTTGTGAAGTGTACGCCACTACGTGATATTGTCGGGTCTTGGCCCTCCTTGAGCCGGAGGAAGCCTGACTGCCGTTGCCACTGAATGTGCTGCCCGGCTGCAAAACAAACAAATTTCACATCATGGCAAAAGACGCAGTTAATCACACGAATGTCTCACCGGCTGAAAAGGATGAGGATTTATCACCTCAGAAATGCCATGCAATGACAACTGCTATTTTGTTCACTTAATCATGCAATCATGTAACGTGAGTGAACAATTGATATAAAAGGCAAGCACTAAATGGAACAAATTGTAGGAGTGGTAATTCTTAGATAGGTCTACGGGAATATGGTCGTCTACCAGTGCCACCAGTTGTGTTCTGTTGAACATCCACACTTTCTTCTGCTCACCGTGCAACTAAAGCCTGCACAGAAATCCGTCTTTGTCACATCTCTTGTGAGCCAGTTAAACCATGTGACATGGCTTGGAATTCTTGCTCTTTGATTATTGTGGGCTGCATATGATGATATAATCATATATGGCATGGGATTATTGAAATTTATTCTCAGCAATAGCGGACATTTGCAATATTTAAGAACAGAAAATCAATCCTCACATTGCAACAGAATGGTTACAGCGGGGCAGGACAAACAAGTATCCAGGTAGCAACTAAACAACTACATTAATGCTATTATTAATTATATTATTTCTTTTCATACGGATCATCATCATGATCATCGCATGCAATGAATGATTCAATCATCATTTTGGTTCAATGATGCTTGAGTTGACCCTGTCGAACACATTGTGACACCCATTGACACGTTAGTAGCAATGACGTCAAGCTTACCATGGTTTGAGTTGTGTAGGAAGTTCTAAGGCACCGATAACAGTGGGTCGGAAAAGGTTTATCAATTCCAAATAAAGTTGTTTATCGCCAAAAGATTTTCATCGCAGATTTTGGTGCATTTGATTATGCGTCGTCAAGAACAACGAGAACTTCCGGTGCAACGCGGAGGGATTTCACGAATTTTGTTAAAGTGATAGATATTGTCTTAGAATTTCATGTACCTTTAAATGATATTATTTAGTATTAATAAGTATATTCTTGGGTCAAAAATTTTCAATTTTCTCCACAAATATGTAAATATGCATTAACATTTAGTATCTTGTTTACGTAGCGAAGTTATACTAACATGTCATTAGGTCAATTTCCGTTTCCGGTTTTAGTCGTCATTTTGCACCTTCAAAACAACATGGTTGTCTCATCGAGATCTCTCTCCAAACTATTCACTTCAACGTCTCGCAGAAGTAATTCACGAGTGTTACCCCTTATTATGTTGTTTATGATGTGCATGACCATGAATTCTCTCACTCCCTGCATTTATATTGCTGCCTCTCAGACTTGACACTCGCTTGTCACCGAGTTACTCACTCTTGAGTTACTCACTTACTGACTTGACACTGTAACCCACTTATACCCAGTGCAAGCCTTGTGAGTATTGGCAGTGGTCAGTTTTGAGACAATCGTCAATTGACGGTGCAGGATTAACCGAACAGAAAAATGGTAATAGTGAGTCAATCCTGATGAAACGATGTCAAAAGATATCTGTAGTATATAGTATGTGTTAATAATAGTATTAGTATCATAGTATGTACCTTGAATCCTTGTCTCGTTCCAAGACTCTATATTGGTAATTAAGAGTCTTGAAATGTTATGATCCTGCAACCGTTTCGATAGAAATGCACTCAGAAAATGGATTTATCCAACACAACACTCACTTAATCCTTATGAAATGATGTCAATGGATATTTTTTTACCTTAATCCAGACTTGAAAACCACAAAGTATTCCGGATAATAATATATTTTTGTCGATTTCAAAAATCTTGCATGATTCAAGCATTGTCATTCTCGGATTTGCGCCATAATGACCATAACATTACCAGTTACATTATGATCATCCCATGCTTCAGAATGGAAGAATCAATTCCTTGGATTCCTTGAATTTTTTCAAACAACTTGTCTCGCATCTCCATTAACATAATTTTGTTATGCTCGTGAGTCGGCATGCACCTCGGGGGAGCTTGCTTGCTGCATTAACTTTTAGCGTCGTTGAGTGACCATGTGCTTTCTCCAAAATATTATCTCAACAAAGATTGGCTGATTTGACAGGTTAAAGTTGGTTAAGTCCTGCCCCTTGACCCACTAAAATTGACTTCACCCAGTTTTCTTCAGTTTTCTACTGGGTAAGCATAATTATGACTGCAATTTATTCTCGTATGAAGTGCAACATAACATACATATCAGCCTTAATCATTTTAAATATCTTACGAGCCTTTAAAAACCACCCTTCAGGTGTTATAGGCGCTGCGCACACGGCCATCTCAGCAGAATTCTATTAACTTGTGAACAGGCACACAACAACAGCTCACATGTATAAATACAGCAACCTATATACCCGCTGAACACTGTAGAACATCGTTAATAGTGTGCTGTGTGCATTTGCCATAAGATTTTATTATCTTTTAATTGAAAAAATGTAAAATTAAAATATTATATTTCTGATGGGGATGTTTATTGTTCGCGTTTCGGGGTGTTCGCTGCTCAGGAGTGATTTCCTTTTGGTTAACATAAGAGTGAGTTGCGTTCAAAGAAAATTATTCGTTAGAGGACTGTTTGCTAGAGGTGTGTTTGTTAGTCACAGGTACTACTGTACAGGTGCTGCCTCATAATCTTGTTAGTGAAAATAAAAGCCTTTTGATAGATCTTCTCCCAAGCTGAATCTGAAGGTTTGGTCAGCTCACTTGTTGTCTGTTGAGTCTCGTCACAGTAATGACAATTGACTATGGTTGCAGGGTTTTGCTCCAAAGCAGAGGGTTTGTCAAATGCAGAAATCACCAAGAAGCGAAATGAGTTATTTGGCCGAGAGAAAGCTCGTCAGTTGGCACTCATCACTCGAGTGGAAAAGATAGAAGTGGAGCACGTGGGGCCTCCGGAGAACTGCCGCCTGCTCATGAACAAAGGCCTCTCAACACCCTTCAACTGTGCCATGCGTAGGGCAGCTCCACTTCATCACCCTCAATTCATTGCTTTCTTTCAGATATCCAAGAAAATTTAATGTCTCGTTCAGTGTTGGCTCTGGTGAATGGGCAGCCGTGGGACCTTCATCGTCCACTGGAAGATCACTGTGAGCTAAAGTTCCTGCATTTTAAAGATGAGGACCCAGCGCTGAGCAATAAGGTGAATGAAGCTGCGCTTTTCAGTATTCTAACTTTTCTTTTGATTTTTACGCAGGCTTTCTGGAGAACGGGTTCCTTCCTCATCGGTTATACTCTCGAGCGCGTCTTCAAAGACCAGCATTACGTGCAGCTCTGCAGCTTCCCTCGACCGAGGGGTCAGTCTGTCTCTACAGTTCATTGTCATCACTTTATTCTCACTTTGCAGTTGAAACCGGAAGTTTTGTCTATGATGCTCATCTTGGTATTTCTGACTGGACACCGTCACAAGTATACCTACTAATTACAGTATTTATCACTTATTCAAACCGATTAACTTTATTAGGCTGAACTGCAGTGTATGAGTCGTGTGCCAGCCAAGTTGCAATTTGAAGATTTCAAACTAGAACGGCTAACCGTCGACGCCTCATTAGCCAGCAAGATGTTTGAAGACAACAAGCGAGTCCTTTTTCATCTCATTCTTTTTCCTTGTCATTTTATTTATTTATTTTTTTATTTTTTTTTTCAGATTCAAATCTTCGCAGATTCCGTTCATAGCGGCTAAATCGAAGACGGGTCACTCAGTGACCTTGTACCGCATGGACGATCATGTGGACATCTCTGAGGGGCCCCTCATCGCCTCCACCGCCCTCATCAACAGATTCAACATCACAGCCGTCAGTGGCCTTGGTTTTACGTTGTTGATTTTTGATCTTACGATTCCAGATTCATGACATTGAGAGTGAAGATTACGGCTCATTGAAACGCGTGCAAGGACTCTCCACGCCAAAACAGTTACCTGTGAGATCATGAATATTCATGAGTATTCATCTTAATGCGCTGATCTTTTTATCTTTTTCTTAGATTCATTTCTGGAATTATGGGATATTATGCGAACGAGCGGCAAAACTGGTGAGTTCACTTTTGCTGTCGGTTGTTTTTCTTAATTACGTCATTCGCTCTTGAGCGAAGGAGGGTGGAGGGGGGTGGGGTCATGTGACCTTGAGGTCACCTGACCTTTTTTGCTTCAGACGTCAATCAACATGAGCTGCAATCTGTGCTGCATGTTTGCTCTGTGTGAATAATTCAATCCTGAGCCATGAATTAAAGTTGTTTCAAATGCTTTGATGATTTGCTTTTCAGAACCCGGCTCCAATGCCTGCGCAATGGAACAAGGAAGCAATGGCCACGCGCAACAACGCCTGATGTCATCACATCTCTCATTCATGTGCTATTTTGAAATCGAGTAAATGAAGAAATGAATTTTGTCCTCTTTGTTTGTTTCTTTTATTTATATCCTGCGCAGAGATATCATGAGATATAGATAAAGCATTCAATTGTAATTTTGGCCTCGCGGATGGATTAAGTCATCCGGATGCGTTAGATTGTTGAGTTAGTTTTAACAGGAAGTTTCACATGTTATCCAGCTGGGTTAGATTGTTGAGTCAAGGAAATAATGACGAAATATCGCGAGATATTGCGAAATATCGCGAGTTATTCACTCAACTCTCACACTCAAGCCTCATGAAATTAAAGAGCTATTCATATATCCAGCAACTTTGCATCAAAATAGTTTTTAATAATCTGGGTCATTTATGGAAATGTTGTTTTCAGGCAGTTTCTGAAGACTTGTTGAGCAGTTCATGCGTTACAAATCGTTTCAATAGGCGTTATTTTTATATTCAAGCAGATCATGAGAGTTCATGGCAACTTTAAAGTTGTGGAATTTAATCTTTGAATATCGTTGCTGATTTCTTGTCGGTTTAATCATTTGTTCCACACTGATTAGGCAAGTAATACTATGACTGAAGCATCGTGTTATTATATGATGTGCACATGTTTTTGTGCTGAGGCTATGCATTTATACGACAAGCATGGCGAACTGGCCCATTTGTGGTTACTAGATCAGCAACTTAGTAATAATATTAGGTGTTATTGTGTGCAAGTCATTATACAAAACAGAAGAACTTTATCAAACGACTCAACAATTATCACGAGAGTATGCTTAACAACACCAACGCAATTGGCAGGATACAGAACCTATTTTTGTTAATCCCCCTGTTTCAGTTAGATTTGGATTCCAAATAGTCTTGCTCTGACTCAACGATGTTAAAGCATTAAAAATGCCGTCTTGTAACGACGTAATCCAGTCATTAACATATAAATTACTCTACCGTTTAATTGGTCGCTCATATGACTATTCGATTGATTCGGTTCGTTGGAGGAAAGCCTCTGATAAACTTAATTTGATCGGCATTGATAATTTTGCACTGTATAATTTAATAAACAGATGAAGTCACTGCACCTTTGTTTAAGGTTGCAACATGACAATCTGGTCGTTTGCAAATTAATTGCAATTAGGCCTATGAATTTATCACCAATAAAGCACCAACTTCCCAGACATTGAGTTTTGTTATGAAAAGAAAATGTTATACATGTATTCCTCTAGCGGATGCCAGTGAATCTGCGTTGAAAGCTGATGAATGAAAACGACATAGCTTTGAAATCCAAAGGCTGTCTATTGCCCTGCGAAGAGTTATCAAAGAAAAGTTACGCTACAGTAAGTAAAATGCCCTGGGGAGAAGCATATGGCAATTCCCTTCCATCTTTTAACCACGCATTTTTTTATTCATCACACCGCACTATTTTTTTGACTCAATATTACCGTCAAAATACGGTTAAACTTGATTTGTGACTGAATTAATATAACTAGCAAATTCATAGGTATTTCTAATCAATAGTTCATGTCATTTAAGTATTCAAATAAAGCTAAATAACTTTTATCTTGACCTCTTTCGTCTATATTGTACTTTTCTTCTGCATTGGAAATTCATTTGTAACCACATGCATTGTAATTAACACTCTTCATGCTTTCGAAACTTCAGGATCAAATCATAATGCAAAGTATTTGCAGCAAAAACTCTACTTGTATATGAAAGAACTTCAAGTCAAGCCCTACTTCAACGGCGGAACGAAATGCCTCTGCACCACTTTTCCGCCGCTTTACCGATACGCTTGATTGCGTGCCGGGGTTTCGAGTGTCATGCGTGGTCTAACTGTACTAAGTCTATGATCGTGGGATTTGGGCAAATTTGTAGTCGAATGCCCTTCATTTTTGTTTTGCTGAATCGATGCTTCAGTTTGAGCAAGAATAAATAACTTTTCAAGACATACATATGGATTAGATACTTGGGGGCCAATCGATATCTTTAGCCAAATAATCACCTGTATTTTTTCACCTGTAGCGTTATAGAGAATATTTTTGTTGATTTTACGCTATATAAATTTATTATTATGATTATGATTATGATTATGATTATGATTATGATTATGATTATGATTATTATGATTATTAGTATTATTATTATTATTATTATTATTATTATTATTATTATTATTATTATTATTATTATTATTATTATTATTATTATTATTATTATTATTATTATTATTATTATTATTAT
>KB308559.1:240363-250881 GCA_000328365.1 Capitella teleta
AATACTTGCATAATCTGCANCTGTTTGACTAATCTCTAATTCTCTATAAAAATGCAATGGTATAAAGCGATTCTTATAAACTGAAGTTACCAAGCAAAATGAACCATTAACAGTGCATGTAACTTTTGCCTAATGTTCAAACACAGGGTCGTCTGGATGGTGTCCTGGGTGGCGTCTCTGCTCCTAGTCTGGTTCAGCCTCTGAAGATGATGGAAATGACAAGAGCACAAAATAGAAGCCATACTCGTGAGAATGGAGGCGACCTTTTTGGCCTCCTCGGCGAGAGACAACTTCTGCTTCTTGCCAAAGAGGCTGAACTGGCTCCAGACCGCAGACGATACTAACTTCTTCATCGCATGGCATCAGCTGCAGTGCTTCCCCCCCACCCCTAACCCCCTAGGGAAGCCAAGTACGCTATCTGGAAGAGGCAATGAAAGCACCATTGGACAAACAACAAGAATGAAGTTCATACAAATTGCCGCTTAAGCCTGGTGTCAAGCTTCAGCTTGGCCTCTAACTCCATGAATTCGGGAACATACCCAATTCTATGCCTGCAGGGGGTTTTTACACCTGCTGGTAACTTTCGCTCAACGTGAATGTGTTTGGCACCCGGTCGATCGTGCATGCATCCAACCCGCCAGTGATCATCATACACAATTATTAGGATAACGTTCAGAGCATGTTCTATCCACGGCAACAAGAAGCATTTTATAAATAAATGAGATCAATAAAGAGAGCTTCGATACCCTCGCGAGTCTACATTGTATATCCAGAGAACTGAGCGTATTTGCAGCGCGCATATTCTGATTTGATTCTGATTTGATTCTGATCTTATTCTGATTTAATTCTGATTTGATTCTGATTTGATTCTGATCTTATTCTGATTTGATTCTGATTTGATTCTGATTTGATTCTGATCTTATTCTGATTTGATTCTGATCTTCATTCTGATTTGATTCTGATCTTATTCTGATTTGATTTTGATCTTATTCTGATAGCCTGATGTAATTACGAGTGCGCCATCTCTGCATAAACTTTTGAGTCCTTTTGCATGCCTTATAAAATTCCTCAAGACTATCCACGGAAAATTCTGAATGCACTTAGGCATTGCGCAACCTGTTCATTTGCGAATAACTCTCTCATTGCGTGGACATCTTATGCCCATTAATGTTCAAAACAAAAATGGTAGCTCCAAAAATCACAAAACAGCAATTTAGGTTTGCAAGAATAATATATTTATGTGATGATCGAAATCATTGATTCATCGATTTGTGCAACCGAATATTGAGCTTGTTACGAGATCGGCATTTCGGGGCAGATTTCTTCGCAAGCGTCGTCATCAGTAGTGAAGGCGAACCACGAATTCACAAAGTGCTGTTTGTTGCTTGTCTATGAGAACGAAAGCGTGAAGCAGAAGAGCACAAGGTCATTGCACTCACCACGGTGTGAGGTTGTCCATCCGCGTGAAGGCCCTGGCACCGTGCGCCGTTCACGTTGTTGCCCAGCATCATGTCTTGGTCGTTATAGAAACCATCGTCGTTGCCACAGAGACCGCAACGAGGCACCCCAGGGTCCAGGGCGTCGTTGTTGATCTTCATTCCTTTGATGCCGTCGTATTGGACGTTTACTCCGTTTGGTAGAGTGTAGGACTAGCAGAAAATAAGCTTTTGACCATGTGAGCAAGGTTACCCACCAAAACTTCGGTGACACCTTTGCTGAAATCCTTTGGGTGCGTGAACACGGCAGGAACCATCTCGAATAAGTGACCGTCGATTTGTTTGGGGAATTCTTCAATATCTCCATAACCACTGCAAGTCACCCGCGGTCCTTGCATTATATTGACAAACTGGATGAATTCACAGTTATGTAAACATGAATGACCTTTCAGTTTGCTCACCGTATCTCCGTCAGCATAAAAGTGTTGAATCTCGATTGCACGGACGAATGACCTCGTAGTGCTGATGTTTTTGACGCGTTCAAAGAGAGCGGAGATGGTGTATGTTGGGTGATAGCCCACCCGACCCAACCCCCCCGGACAATCATCCGTGGCCAAGTAATACGCACAGACATTGTGAGTAAGCAATTCATGTTCTCCGTTGTAACGATCGGCGTCAAAAGCGAAGCAATGGGGGTCTCCTCTACACACGCATTCCCCAATGGCCACTGCGGGCAGAAACACAGGCCGAAGTATACTTAATTGTTGCTGTACATAAATATCACATTAGATTGCACATTGAAAGCATCGCCGCTTAATTATCAGCATTAATCGCGCTTTCACACATTCAATCAAACACTTACCGTGAAGGGACTTACCTTTAGGGATCTTACCTGCTTTCCTTTCGACTGTTTGTGGTTCTCATCCCGTTGTCCTTATATCCTGAAACTTCAACGTCATCCGCAGACGGTAAATTGAACAACATATATCAATCAAGCCGATCCTTCGAATGACCTGACATTAGATCAAATGAATGATGCATATTATGAAATGGTACATGTCAGTTTGATGGCACCCTGGAACTACCAATTGATTGTCGCCTTTCATCGTTTTCCCCAAGGAGCTTTAATAACCTATACAAGCTCCTTGGCTTCCCCCGAGGGAATCGGGCACTTATGTTACACAGCACGTGCGATGACGTCATTTAAGATCAAGTATCTTATCGCAATTTAGGGGGTGGTAATAAAAACCTCACCTTTTTTTTTGCGGTCAAATTGATTGGGTCGATAGCATCGAACGCATGTGCTCACAAATCGTCATTGAGTTAAATTGCATCATAAGGATCTCGTATGAATGGTTAATTAACTGCTGGGCTACTCCACAGCGAATCAAAGCAACATCAAAGTCGTTCGTGTCGCTTTCTGCAGGTGCGTAGTGGTGAAGAGACACGAAACAGATGCACGCGTCATTCGAACGATGCGGGGCTTCAAGGCATTCTATTTTGTTGAACGCAGCTGGCTTCCGTCGAGGGCAAAACTGCAGCAAATGCCAACGGCAAGCAGATCACCGATGGAGTTTGAATTTGACCTGAATTCTACTAGTAAAATTATAATTTAGTATATATGATAATAGTGTGTGTTTTCATCTTGACCAGATGTATTGTAATTGTTGTGGAATGTGCAAAGGTCAGGAGAGCTGTTGGCCCCGCCTCCTCATTATTATGTGCATATTTGTTAGAGGCGTGGTCACCGCGCTTGTGAAATAAATTCATTCGTGTTGTAGAATCCGAGAAGCTCTGACGTCTTTGATTTTTCCCAGAACTTTTATATGAGTGTGGTTGACCCTTTTTGTTTCCGCCACAGTAATCGTTTTAATGACTCATAGATTATATTGTATTGTGGTGAAGATGAAGTGTAGGATAGTGTTGCTGACTGCTGCCTATTTACTAGCCCCAATCTGTCGCAATATTATAGGGTGGAAGAGGCCGGGTTTTAAGGTAATCTACGTGTGAAAATGAACGGAGGAAAAGCTCCAATTAAAGTGTTCTTGGTTCCGCTGATATCTTGTGCTTGACGGGCGCTGTCTTCAGTGTGGCCGAGCTTAACAAAAAACACGCCGCCGCACACTGATTGGCTAATTTAATTTTATGAATATTTATGATTATAATTATGCAATGGAAGGTAGGCGAAAGTCGCATAAAGTTATTTTCCTCGCGAAAATGGTCATTAATGGTGCATATTCAATGTTTGAAATGAGAATGTAAACACAATTTGACGATAAGGCATGTGCATTTATCTTGAGCATTCAGTAAAACTTAACGAATATAATTCTGAGAATTGTGAGTTGGATTTGCGACAATCCAGTCATGCAAGATGAATCGCCATTCAATCGGTTCATCTGACGTGAACATTTCAGTCTTTAGGATAAGAAAGCAGATCTCTAAAAGCAAATCACATATGCATCATCGTCGACGTATAGAACCGTCGAACTCTACTAGTGTAAGCAGTTGGGCGAGTAGGCGACTAGGATGATGGAAATTCCCAGGGAAGCAATTCTTAACACCTAAATGATGTTTGTACTGTGGCTGCCGAGGTTTCATCCCATTCCCACAGTGTTACACCATTTCAGAACCCAATATTTGACATTGATTAATAATTTCTTGGCGCCTATTAATTATTATAATTGATTGCGCTGTGTCTCCATCACCCCAATGCTGAAAACACCCTTGGGTCTTATAGATGAACAGGAGTCATTGGGAGAAGAAGAAAAAAAAAGATTTAAAATTTATTCACTTATTTAAATTGTGTACATGTATTTAATATAGTTCCACTCTTTTTCTTTTTTTTTCTCTCTCTTTCTCATTTTTCTTTCTTTTTTATGTCTGTGCATTATGTTTAAAATTTGCATTTTTTCTGGCCTTGTACGGTTGAATTTAAATTCACTTGTATTATTTTGTTTCTTAGTATCGTTTCCGCACCCTCACGCAACGACTCCATAATTATTATCAATGTATTTTTATTGTTCACATATTTCTTGGTGCCAAAAAAAGCTTGTTCTTGGAGCACCATTTGTTCGATTATTACTAAAAAGTTTTTCAAATGTGTTGTTGTTTTTCTCTGCTTTTTTTTTTAATCGGACCCCCCCCCCCCCCCAAAAAAAAAAAAAAAAAAAAAAAAAAAAAAACCTAACCCAAGTCAGTCAAGCCACCTGCACCCGTGGCCTCACCTGTTCACCTTGTGACATTGCCGCGCAACACGAACTTTCTGACCATGTGATGTCATCACATTCATGTTGCTCACAATAACGCGGTTATTCGTTGACTCACATCTCACCTTTCGGATGTTCATCGACTGAATTATTTCAAAGTCTGCCTACTCCATCTTTGATCAACCTGATTGATTGTCAGTACATGCGTTTTTATCTCGCAGAATTGAGCGCTTTTACATGCGTATCCTTTTGTCATAGGGATTTGCAGATTAAACACCGTGGCACGTGTTTAATGCCAGGGTCGAATGAGTTTAGATAGAGGTTTATACAAGTCATTTGCCAATACATGCAGTTTACTTAGCATAGTTTTAATAAAAGGCATAGTAGGAGGACCCCAGGTGACTGCCTGGACGACACAAGGGTAACGAATAATAGCCAGACAGGCGTTTATCACAAGATTACGAAACTGGGCAAGCACCGATGGTGGCAAAAGCTGCAAACGAGAACCGTGTCAGTATTTTGATCGATTAGAAATTGCTTTCGTGGACTCAATTCTGGCTGTCGCATCGAGGCAAACTGAACGTGAGCCTAAGCAACCAATATAATTACGACTTCAGTGCAAATGCATTCATTGATTGCCAAATTCACCCCACTAGATACATTTAAGAAAGAACTGTATCAGGGACTGGATGTAAATAAGCCCATATAAGGAATTGATCAGCGACCGGAAGTCGGAACTCTATGCATCGAATAGTCTTATTTAGGTAACCAAACTTCTGAAAGCCATAACTCCATTAGTGCTGTTCTCCAATAGCACATTTATGTTTTTGGATATCAGAATGCGTTCACCAATAACACAATTATTGTATTATGAGAATATTCCATTTTGACGCCGCATCACAAAGACTATTGGGTCCTCCTATTTCATAACGCGGCCTCATTACAATAGTGTCATCGTGATTGCGCCACCCATGGTAGCATGCATGGTAACCAGGGGCGCCATTCTCAGTCAGCTGTTGCCCTGTGCCGCATTCAGAAGTTCCCTTGCGTCGAAGTTTGTCGTGTTGATGCGACGCCCTTCTTACTTTCAGAGGATGGATTATTTGTGCAAGATTGGATTAATTTTTATGATTTGTCAATCCTGTGAGTATAATGGCTAATGATAACGAGAGTGGAACTTCTTTTCCGCTCGGATTTATTTGATTAATCTTTGAGTGGGGGGTGGGGGATGTGGTGTACTTCCACCTGACGTATGATAAATTACAATCATTACATAATCTTAATAATTATCTGCGCCGCACTAACTTAACTATTGTCGATAAATACGATAATTTCAAAAGCAAGACAGACCAATGGAAGAGTGGGCCTATGGTTGATAGTTAATCTTCTGTTAATATAGCTATAATAGACATGGCCATTAATGGAGGCCAACCAAGTTGAACACCGTCGTTGCATGGAGGTTCCTCATGTTCTCTGCTGACAGGTAATGGCATCGAGTGCTTCTTGGATGGCCCCTTCATTGGAAAGTACCTCTCTGGGCATAACATTGATGACGGAATAGAGACAGATATAGAGAGTTGCAAGACTCTCTGCTTGGAGAACCAACTATGCAATGCAATTGACTACAGTTCTGCGAGTGAAAAATGCTTTCAGAACGATATTAGCACAACAGAAGATGCTTTATCCAGCGGTTCCACTGCAACTCACTACTCCAAAGTTTGTGTTGGTGAGGAATTGGATGTTTTTAAGTTTTGAGTTTTATTTTTAATAAATCATATTTGCAGAGACAACAATTCCAGAAAGAACAACAATGCAGTTGACAACGCCTGCAACAACTACTGCAGCAGACACAACCGTTACAGAAACAACGATGGCAGAAACGATCCTTGCAGAAACAACGATGGCAGAAACGATCCTTGCAGAAACAACGATGGCAGAAACGATCCTTGCAGAAACAACGATGGCAGAAACGATCCTTGCAGAAACAACGATGGCAGAAACGATCCTTGCAGAAACAACGATGGCAGAAACGATCCTTGCAGAAACAACCCTTGTAGGAACAACGATGGCAGAAACGATCCTTGCAGAAACAACCCTTGTAGGAACAACGCTGGCAGAAACAACCCTTGCAGGAACAACGCTGGCAGAAACAACCCTTGTAGGAACAACGATGGCAGAAACAACCCTTGCAGGAACAACGCTGGCAGAAACAACCCTTGCAGGAACAACGCTGGCAGAAACAACCCTTGCAGGAACAACGATGGCAGACACAACCCTTGCAGGAACAACTCTAGCGGAATCACTCCTTGTAGAAACAACGATGACAAGTTTAGTAGATTCTACACCGGCAGAAATGCCTCTGACCAACACAACATTTGCGTCGGATACCCTGGTAACAAATTCTGCAACCGAGACCACCGATCCTTTCATCCCTTCCTCCTCTCCTCGTGATCAATTCTTGATGTGGGAAGCTTGGACTGCCTGGACGATCTGCTTCTTCAAGCAACGATTTGAACGATTCAGAATAAAGCTGTGCGATGTTACGAAATTGGATGCCGTGAAAGGTATTGACTCCACGTGCGAACAGAACTTACTCACTAATCTCAACAGCCACGAAATTGTTGTACGTGAGTATAGGGTCCATTCTGCTGATCAGTATCGAATGTTCATATCGATAGAGTATGCAACAGAACGGGAAGAATGTGTTCCTGATGTGGATGGAACCTGGATGGACTGGACAGACTGGTCAACATGTTCTGCGTCTTGTGATGCAGGAACAAAACACCGGAAGAGAACATGTGTTGGTCAATCAGGAAACGGACGAAAATGTCCAGGGAATGACCTTCACAATGACTTCTGCGTCGAAGCGGAATGTCCGGCAGGTCAGGAAATTGATGAAATATTCGAAACTTTGGTATCAAGTTCGATGTAATGTAGCAGCATGATAACCTCATAATACGGTAGCATTTTAATTCAGTTCGAAAATTTTTCTTTAGAAATGACTGTAAGCAAACGATCTGTTCTAAGGAGAAGAGAAGAGCTGCTGCCGACCGAGGTGTACACTGAGAGCGACTCCTACACTTCCAACATCTGTGTCTCGGTCGCAGCCATCGCCATTCTACTCACCTTTGTCGGCATCCTGGTCTTGCTCGATGCGTCCGCCATCTACCGACGCATGCGGTCGTTCTGCTGGCCATCGGTCAAGCACTTCATGCAACGACGGCGAGGGTCATTTTGAAGCATGTTGCATTGCCAGCTGACGACCTATTATGCAATGATCTTTTGGTTGCACCATAGAGGCATAGACGTTTCAATAATTTGTCCATAAGACGCCAATCAAATCAATCACAAAGTACAATTGTCAAGGGATCTATTATTTTTTACCGTGCACACGGATAATATTGCGCTGTAGATTCAACTGTTGACGCACCACAAGGGTATTTGACCCAGTGGCATTCGGGTTGCTGTTGGCTCAAATTTCGTAATATACATGCGATCAACTTTCAGTACAATGTATACCAATCCTACTGTTGAGTCGATCAGAGAGTTTCAAGTGCAGTGACCCCTCGCAATACGAACACATGTGGTTTTATAGAATATTGATTGAATAGCGGGATATTCAGTTTGGGAAACATGAGCTACAATAGATGAATCCCAACTCCCTTCCCTCCCTCTCCGACAAAAGAAGCACCGAATAGCTCAGTCGGTTTGTCCGGCTGACTGCAATCCTATGCCGACCGTGGGGGTCGAGGTCCCGGGTTCGAGACCCAATCAGACAATGGGCGTTATGATTGTGAATTGTAATTGTAATTCGTTATAATTGTAATTCTTCGGTGACTCTGCAGTGCTGCGTAACAAGGCCGGGCGCTGTGTAGTACTGTCTATGGTGGTATGCATGATAAAGAACCTTTGGGATTTATCGATAAGAGTAGGGGGAAACCCCGGTCCCGGGCCCTATATTCTGGCGCCCGTATCATCCAAATGGTTTGGAAGGAGCCGCAAAAGCCCATCATATCCATGTCCTTCTCCGACAAAGGATGACTTTGAGACAATGAGACACGCTGGGCGAACCAGGTCTACGCTAAAGCATTCGGTTTACGGTAGTTTCAGTTTCTGACAATCCAGGCTTCCTTTCAGAGCATCCGCTGTCAGCGAAATAACTGTCAAGCATACATAATAATAATAATAATAATAATAATAATAATAATAATAATAATAATAATAATAATAATAATAATAATAATAATAATAATAATAATAATAATAATAATAATAATAATAATAATAATAATAATAATAATACCCGACAGCTGATCACGATCGTAGGATGCAGTCACGTGCAATTATAGGATTGAAATAAGGAAGAGGTTTGGAGGCAACATTGGAAGGTTTCCGCTTGGTTTATTTGCTCATAAAACAATCAAGCGGAAGACAAAATAAATATTGATATCGAGTGACGACAGAGTAAACATGTGAGCTACTATTGATATCGATTCATGAATTTGATATCTCGATCATCTGGAAATAACCCCCGCCCCCTAAAATTTAAAAGCACAGCGGCCTGAAAAACAATACTCACATTGTACGAGGGTTGTTCCAAACGTTCTCGGCCTAACATGGAACGTGGTATCACAGAAGGTTGAAATTTGACTTGAATATATGTCAGTTTTCCGGATGAAAATTGCGAGCGCTGAATTTTCCAGAAAGTCACGTGATCACCTCTGGCACCAATTTGAGTGATACAGGAGTCGGAATTTCGTCAAAATGCGGCAGACTCCTGATTTACGCGCTAATTCAAAATCGATTTTTGATTATAAATCATTTACGGATATCTCCGATATTCTCCAAATAAATACATCAAAGCAATGAAAAATAAATTTGTTTTAAAAATTTTGATCGAATTATTATAAAATAGTTAAATGAAGCCCAGAAGAGAGCACTAGTGCTGGGATCAAATTATGCTCCTTCTGCAGACGATACAACATTGATTAGTACTGTAAACCATGAATCCACGGAAGACTTAAATTCCCTTAAAAACGAGCTGGACAAAGTATATAAATGGCTCTGTACAAACAAATTATCCCTAAATATCTCAAAAACAAAATCCATTGTATTCCGCACACCCCATCGCAAACTCACACCCCCAGTCATCACCATTAACAATCAACAGATAGAAAATACAGACACCTTCAATTTTCTTGGACTCACACTAGACAAACACTTGACGTGGAAGCCTCACATTGATAAAATTACTAAGAAAATCTCACAAATCACAGGCGCCATAAATAATCTCAAAAACACAATCCCGCTTACAGCTAAATTGCACATTTATAACTCACTAATAGTTCCGCACCTCAATTATGGAATTCTAGTTTGGGGCCTTTCAGCACACATCAACAACATATACAAAATTCAAAAAAGAGCACTTAGAAATATCAGCAACAGCAAATATAACTCACACACCGACCCTCTATTTAAAACTCTTGGACTTCTAAAAATAGCAGACATCAGACAACTCTTTGAAATAAAATTCTATTACAAATTGAAAGCCAATCTCCTCGATCCCACCATACTTCGCAAATTTTGTCACAACAAATGAATTCCACCATACAAGTTCCCACACGACTCGGGGTCGCCTTCTTTTGTCGGTGCCGGCGCACCGGCACCAGTTCTTCAAGCTGGGTCTCCGCTACTCCATCGTAAATACAATCAATAACTTTCCCATTTCTCTTCTCGCCAAGTGTGAAACGCACTCAATAAAAATAGTCTCAGCAAATTTCAAAACCTTAATAATACAATCATACCAAACAGAATGCAATATTCAGAATTGTTATATATGCAGCAACAACTAAATTATCAATGTAATAGTCATTCTG
>KB308559.1:253502-308096 GCA_000328365.1 Capitella teleta
GGTTTTGCATTCCTTTTTAATGAATAAAGTTGTCAAGTTGTTGCTGATCTTTAATGATTCATTTCTAATGAATGAGATGTGAAACGTTTGCTCATTCTGCCATTAAATCCTTCATAAAACATGAATGCGATAGGACCTTGATTTGATCCTCTGTTGCATCCATCTCCTTGGGGAGGGGGGGAAGGTATTTTGAAAGGGTGTTTTGTCCGTTCCCTGATTATGCACGCACCCATGATGATAGTTCAGAATCTTATCAACTGTCAGCATTGTTATTGTATTACATTTGCATCTGTTGCTATGTCAGCATTTGAGGTGAAATCATTGATCGTTGGGTTAATTTTTCAGCTGCTGTAAATATTTTGATGTCCTTTTCTTCTATCTTATCTTGACGTGACCTTTGCCCTGATCATTGTTTGAGATATCAGGACCATCGCTCTGTTGTGCCTGACTACAATTTTATCTCTTTCGTTTGTCACGAATTATGTTGAGGTGTCAATGACCTCTTATCAATGAAAAATCGTTATTTGTAGTAAATTAGTAATTAATCATTCCCAGTCACTATTCAGTAATTGATGTCACAAAACAAAAGGCTGATTATACCCTGTTCATTCTTGTAATCTGCCCTAAAATCCCAGGGACGAATTCTTATTTAATTAATAATTAATTGTTAATAATAATTAATTTTTAATTTTTAAATTAATTGTTAATATTAATTGATTGTTAATTAATGTTAATTGTGTCATGTAATCTGCCCTAATCTATTCTGCATCATTATAAATTACATATGTAATCTTCACTGTATGAGTGTAAATTACATAAGTAATCCTTCGTATTATCAAAGCGTTAATAAACATAAGACATGACACATCAATTGTCAGCGATTTCTAATAAGCAAGGTTAATTATACTACTTGCTCAACCCTCAGGAAATTAATTAGACAAAAGAATATAATGCAGGTATCCTAGTCGTATTCCTTGGTGTGCGTGTTATTCATTGGTTGATCAGTCAGGTGATGTTCGGAAGTTGAACAAACGACACAAATTGTGAGGGCAGATCAAGCGAGGGGAATTAAAACTCAGGATAGTCGTTGCTGATCCACATGCACAGAATGAGAGGCTGAGTCCTTAATGAAGAAAGGAGGAGGGTGGATTAAGAGGGTCTGAATGTATCTATGGTTTAAGCTTTTTATTCTTATGACTTTGGGCCTCTTCCTTTTTTTCTCTCTTTTTTTTCTTTTTTTGTATTTCTTTTTTTTTCAATATTTTTTTTTTTGTTCTCTCTTGATATCCCACTTCCGCTCTGCATTTCACCCTAATTGACGATGCGTGTGATTTCAGATCCGCGTGAAGCCTGACAAATCAGGGGTGGTGACTGAGGGTGTCAAGCACAGTATGAACCCTTTTGATGAAATTGCCGTCGAAGAAGCCGTTCGTATGAAGGAGAAGAAGGTTGCCAAGGAGGTTGTGGCCGTGTCGTGCGGTCCCACTCAATGCCAGGTAATGAGCGTTCGCTTCATGCAATTCTGGTCACGTGACGTCGCCCGCAGGAGACCTTGAGAACCGCTCTCGCGATGGGCGCAGACCGTGGCATCCACGTGGAAATCTCAGGCGATGACTACACGGCTGTTCAGCCATTCCACATCTCAAAGATCCTCGCTAAACTCGCTCTTGAAGAGAAAGCAGACATCCTGCTGCTGGGCAAACAAGCCATTGATGACGACTGCAACCAAACTGGACAAATGGCTGCTGCTCTTTTGGATTGGCCTCAGGTCAGTTGGTCAGCACGCGGGTCAAACATAACCGATTGCCTCTTTCAGGCTACTTTTGCGTGCAAAGTTGAGGAGTCGAACGCCAACTTAACCGTCACACGTGAAGTTGACGGAGGTCTTGAGACGCTGAAGATGAAGACCCCTTGTGTCGTGACCACTGACTTGCGTCTCAATGAACCCAGATACGCCACTCTGCCTAACATCATGGTTTGTTTGCTGACTCTTCTGCGTTTATTTCTATTTTCGTTCGTTTACAGAAAGCGAAAAAGAAACCGATCGCAAAGAAGTCTGCTGCTGACTACGGCGTTGATCTGACGCCCAGGCACACGGTGCTCAAGGTCGACGACCCCCCCACGCGCGCTGCGGGAGAGAAGCTAGAAACCGTCGAAGATCTTGTCTCCAAGCTCAAAGAAGCTGGAGTCGTATAACACAGTGCGTTAACATTTATTCATTTAAATATAACTAGAAATATTTGAAAGCATTAGGAGAATACATGGCCTCAGATGACTGCCTTGTTTTTCAAAGCTCATTGCATCCAAAGTCTAAATTATGATGTAGCGTTATGATGACTTGTTTATCATGGGACGTTATGATTGCATGAAATAGTGCGTTATGATTTCTCGTTGCAGCCGTCGCCTGAAGCAGTTGCGATGCTCGCTCGCCTGTTGCTCGATCGGATCGAGTCTGTTATTTCATTCTGATCAATAAATCATTGAATAATCAACCCTCTCCCCGTTATTCTCTCTCTCATCAGCAATTGGAAGGAAATAATAAATATTGATGCTCATACGAAATAACCAGGTTCTTGTACTTTTACATGCGGCTTTTACTTTGAAATACAACCGAAGTGCGACTTGGAGAAAACGAACTAAACTTCTTTCATAACTCGATTTAGAACTACTGAGATGCTAATTGTGGTCACATGATCGGTCAGAATTGAAGCCAGATTTAAGGGTCGCGATCAGAACAGCTCAATCAAAGCTCAACATGCTGGTGCTTTTTGCAATTACATGTATGTTATTCTATTCCCCTTAAATTCCACGATATCGTGATTACATGTAGGCACTTTCACATTACACAGTCAATTCTAATCACTCCTTTATACCTGAACATTATCATGCATTGCTGTTCATTTACATGATTTACATCATTCATTGTACTTTTAGACTCAACATTTTTTTCTCCATTTTAAAGCTTCTTTTACCAAAATGACAATTAAACCGGAAGCGCCCTTCCAGCTCTATTCACCGAATGCTCTTCATCTCCACACAATTACCACACATTGCTTTTCTCCTTCAACGCATTGTCCATTTCGGGGCTGGTCACTATGACTCCCACACACTTCTCAGCACCCTGGATGCCAGGGTCATTCAGTTGTGAATAACTGGACCCTTGATCAGCGGCGGAGTAATCGCTGTTCTTCCCTCGGGCCCCGTTTACCCTCATAGCCACCAGGGGGCGCGATGTGACTGTCCCTTCCTCACCTTGGATTCAATTTCAACCAGGTGCCTTTCTTGGAATTTCATCTTCACGCCCAATCATGCCATGTCATCGCGACGCGTAATAGCTGAAACAAACAGAATCGCTTCTCCCAGGCACCCAGCCAATTGGTTTGAAGAGAAAGACATGTGCACAGAGGCGCTTATAGCAACCAGGAAATAGCGATGCGTATAATTGCTCGCCCCCTTAACACACACCCCCTCCCCCCCCCTTATACACTCTCCTACCTGGTCCATATTTCCAACTGAATATTTTCCAATCTCGCCTTTCTTTGGAGGACGCGGATTCCTCCAAGTTCATTGACCCAAACACAGAGATCCAATGTCAAAGGTCAGAAGTTTCGGTTGCGTCCGATGCGTGGCGCTCGGTAAGCGCCAATCAGTGAGTTAAATACGGCGCTTGCAACAAGAGAAGCGAGCGACGTGAGGGTGATTGGCTGTGGCGCGGTACGTTCTTGTCTCCCAGAGGTCACTCCGTCACTGCGATCCACTGCGCGCAAAACTGGAGCGATGATGCAGGCAAGGTTGTATGCATATTTGGGTTATAGGCGTGCAAGGTTACAACGAAGCGAGCAAATTAATTAATTGAGATTGATTAGAGAAGCAGCTAGACGAACAAAAAGTAAACACCTCATTTCCATCCACGAGTGCAGAAAGAAACCTCAAAGTAGAACTGCTGTTATTGTAGAATTTCCTGCTCTTGATTGAACAACTAATATGTGTGGTAAGAGGGCGTGAGGTGGGAGTTTGAATTCGCCCTGGATCCCACGAGGGAAGTGCGAAGAAAATTGAGCCTGAGGGTCGAGCGTGGGATGAGATGGGTTGGTGCTGCTGCCTCTACCAATGGCCTGAGGCTTGCTATGAGTGCCACACTGAATGCGCATGCGCTGGATGCGGCTTACCTGGGTGTGTGTGGGAGACCGGGTCGTCTAATTAAAGAGTGCATCTATGCCCCCCCCCCTTCCGCCCATGCACCCCCTGCGAAGTAATTCACCTGCAAATATAATGCAATTTGCAGAACAAGCGATTCATCATTGCATGGAGTCCAACCGAGCTTCCTCCTTTCTCGGTTATGAGCTATTTTTGGTTCAGGTCATCCCGATGGGCAGTCTTTCACGATGACCGCACGGATCAGGCATCAACCGGTCAGAACTATTCCAATCTGGAAAGTGACTCATTCGCAACACGACATAGACTTGTCAGTCACTGACCCTAAAGAAAAGGCTGGGAATTGGGTGATCATAGCTTCACCCCTTTATACACTATAGAGAGAAAGAACTTCTCTTTTTGACCCAATTGTGCCAATTAAAAGGAGTCTTGAAGGCTTTAAAGGGAACCCCTGATTGTTTTGAATTAGTGTAAACGGATTATAGAGAATGCTCACCAAAAGAAAAATACACCTTTTGGCTTGCAGTGGGCTCATTCCAAGATACATTGAATTTGAGAGGTTTCAAATCTCGCTTTTTTTCTCATGTTCGATTTCATATACTGTTGTGATGTCATAAAGGTAATTCTCCTGTTGCCATGACAATGGGAGCGTCGAGTGGACAGACTTTTCAGCAGCTCTCATAAAATCAATCTCACCTCACTCCAAGCTATTCTCCTTTCAAGCTATTCTGCCTGAGTGAGAAATTCGTACTTTGATTTGTCTTGACTATCATTTATAAAAACCCATAGAATCGATCTAAAAAGGTTCCAAAATGAACAGAAGTCCTCTTTAATTCGCCCAGTTCATCTTGAATTAGAAGTCTCCCTGTGCTCCGGTGTTTTAAATGGATATTTGTGATGCATTGTATTTATTTTTGAATTACATGCATGTAGGGGCCAAAGTTGTACCACGTATTTGTGTGACAGTGACAATCTCACTTAGTGAGATCGTCGATGAGAGATGAGTTGATATATGTGTGTAGATAATGAGAGAAAGTAGAGGAGAACAAGATCCAACCGCGAGCCTATGCGGGACTGAGCCATAGGAGCGCAGAATTGCGAAGGGCGTGGTACTGTTGATTGCTACGAGATAATTATTGTATATATGTTTCGCCAGATTGATTGATGGGTTGATTATTAAAGCTATTGGAAACCATTGAGTCTTTTTATCTGCTACATTTGCAATTCACGAAGTTCTTTTTCCGTTTCAGGGTTTGACGTTTCAGGGTTGCTTCCAACTCATTCGTGTTTCGTGAATGATGCCTCATTGTCTAACGAGCGGACGACGGTCACACCACCAGTTCGGTCGGAGCGGCCAATTGAGTACGTGTTACACAATGAGAGATGCCATAAATAAGAACCAGGAACATGACTTCGAAGTATGACGTCATATCCCTCTCTAGATATGGTATGACATCATGAAATATCCCTCTCAAGATATGGTGTCCAACTATATTTTTTCTTTGGTTTTATGCTAATTTTTCACCTATACTTCCTGCTTACCCTATATTTCAATGAAATTTCGAAATTCCAACTGAATTATAAATAGTTCGTGTTCTCTTGGACGAGTGATGTCAACAGTAGACACGAATGGAAACCAGTAAAGCAATATGCGGACGAAAGACGCGACCTTCAAACTAATCAATCCGAGAAGATTAAGTCTACACATATGTAGCCCAAAATATACACCTCATTCGTAGGCGTCATACCTTTTTTTCCAACCGTGAACTTGAACTTGATTAAACAATGTTGCGGGAGGAGGAGGAGGAGAGGACGGGCCCTTTTAGGCTGCCGCTGCCCTGGATACTCCCCCCCTCTCAACGTCACATCTGTCTATTCCCAAGAAGAGCAAAAAAAAAAAAAAAAAAAAAAAAAGATATCAAAAGAAAGAGGCCGATTTGATGAGACTTTGGCACCCAAAATGCCAAATCACTCCTCCACATCGACCTTCAAAAGGGAGGGAAGGGGAGGGTGCATTCTGACGCATTGTCATAAGGAGGAATGTTGTCCGCCCCCACGAACTGCGGCGGATTCCCAAAGGAATTGTCCAAATGCATCTCTGGTTGAGTGGATTGACCTGGACGCGACGTGGGGACCCTGGATATTCCAAGCAAGGAGCTGAGAAACCACAAAAGAGTCGCAGCAAATGGGAAACGGCTGCGAATGTAATTGCTAGGTCAATTTGCTCCTCACGTCGAAGCAGGAGTTCCGCATTGACCATTTTGTTGCTCGCTTCAAAACTGGTGCATGTCTTTCTGCAGGATACATTGTTTACATTATACATGTAATCTTGGTGTTATGGCTAAGACACGAGTCGCGGTTCGCTCGCTTCGTTTGGTTCGACAATCAAGCACGGTGACATTGACATGCGATGACCTTTATTATGAATGCGATGACCCTCATTATGCAAGCCTGGGGAACATTTAGAGATTCATTGCTGTAGAAATGACCCCCCCCCCCCCAGCTCCATTCTCGTGAGGTGAATGAATTCTGCGTGCATGTGCTGAAATGAACAACAACCCCTTCATGCATTTAAATAACCTCTATGTTTATTGGAAGCGAGCCAAACGAGAGAACAGAGTCTTTAGCCATTGTGCGTGGCATTTACGCAATGCTAGTAGTGTTGGTTATTAGTGAGATGCGCACGAATCTTTGTTTCGTTCAACAACACACTCGCGGATGACACAGCGGTTTGCTATCACATTGCACTGAAATATCTTTTCATCTCATTAAATTACATCACGAAGAGATATGACTCATGCTATGGACTCCCACAATGAAAACAAGGTCATCGAGTGCAATGTCAAATGATTCAATTCCAGGCTGACTGTGTTTATTTCGTGCTCTCGCATGATTGATGACATTGAAATTGAAGGCGATTTTAACCGCGAAACACTCCGTTCGTGGGTGTTCATATGCTCAGCAGCGGTTTCAATGCACTCACTCAAGTCGCTTGCACTCCATCAGTCCATGAAATGCACGGCTCTTATTGATGTCGGCCTTTGTCTTTCTTTCCTCTTCTCACTTCATCAAGTTAATCTTAATTCTAATTAGTTATCCCTGTTAAATAATGGCCAGACACCATAATTTATTACGATAATGGTACAAATGGCATCATCGATATGTCTGCATTGATCACCAATCAAAGTGAACTCTGACTGAGGTTATGCTCGATCTGCGACGGGCACAGGTCGTGGTATCAGGAGTGTAATTATTGCAGTTATACAACAGTGGTAGGTATATATATGCCCGCGGGTCGTTTCGAAGCGGCATCCATTCGCAAACTCAGTTAGCCTGTGGACAACCAATGATGTTCATGCCATGCATAGTATATTTATAAACCTTAGGTGATTGTAGACCCTCCCTTGTAATTATTTCCTTTCGACTCAGGAACCAGTCACACACACACACACACACACACACACACACACACACACACACACACACACACACACACACACACACACACACACACACACACACACACACACACACACACACACACACACACACACACACACACACACACACACACACACACACACACACACACACACACACACACACACACACACACACACACACACACACACACACACACACACACACACACACACACACACACACACACACACACACACACACACACACACACACGAATTAACGCGAACCAAATTGAGGAAACGCGCATAACATTACGTCATGAGTTACAATGAGGGGTGAATGACCGATGTGTCAGAAGTATGAAGATCAAATCAAGTAACACTTGTAAGACGAGAGCTCCTCCGGTTCCAGAAAAACAAGGATTTCTTCTAAACACGAAACATTTCACTCGAGAAGAAAACGAAGCTTCTGTCTCCCTGGAGGCGTTACTTCTGCGTAACAACATCTCGCTCATATTCATCTCCTCCTGCAAGTTGCAGCATCCTTGAAAACGATCGTGTTCCGTGGAAGTAGAGAAGCACACACACCACAAGTTTCGTTTCTACCGGAGCTTACTACGAAAATGTGAAAGGAAGATGTTTGCTGACGGCTAAACGAAAGCAACGGATTTTACATCTGAAGTTGCTAGATAATAATAATAATAATAATAATAATAATAATAATAATAATAATAATAATAATAATAATAATAATAATAATAAAAATAATTTATTCATTTATATAGCGCAAAATTTACAATTATAGGATAAATTTCTATGTGCTTAACATAAAAGAAAATCACATGCAATAATAATAAAAAGATGCATGAGGTTAAGAAAGAAAGTCATGGGTGCACAGTGCCATTTCATATGTGAGAAAACCGTGACAAGAGCCCGTTCCCTTCCTGGTCGAAAACTCACTGCACTGGAACAACCGAGACGTAATATTTACATACACAGAATGCTAAAATCCAATGACCGACGGCTGACATTAGGGTCATTACCCCATACAATCACTACATGCCCTAAATTAATAAACGTTTCTTGATTCGAATTCCACACAGATATATAACTAATACTTATATTTATAAGTGTATATGTCTAACGCATACACCACAAATCCTATTCACACTTCAGCTGAGTGTCAAGTGAATGTGGTCATCAATTCCTGTGGTATTACGTAAGCACACTTGTCTGTTTTATCTGCCTCCTCTTCGCCTGCCATTGCCTTCCATGCCTTCCCTCTCGGAGGCACCAAGAGGACCATGCAGCTCCCTATGAGTCCCTCTCGGAGGCACCAAGAGGACCATGCAGCTCCCTATGAGTCCCTCTCGGAGGCACCAAGAGGACCATGCAGCTCCCTATGAGTCCCTCTCGGAGGCACCAAGACCAGCTCCCTATGAGTCCCTCTCGGAGGCACAAAGAGGACCAGCTCCCTATGAGTCCCTCTCGGAGGCACCAAGAGGACCAGCTCCCTATGAGTCCCTCTCGGAGGCAGCCTTCTGCCAGTTCTCCTTCGTCTCAGATATTTACGCTCTTCTCTTTAGAGTAAAAATAGAAGCATTGCATATAAGTTACAAACTGAAGCGAGTCGCTGGTCAGAGGAGTATAAAGGCGATTTGTCATCACTCCTGCTCCCTATATGGTCCATTCGCAATTTCATCTCTCTCTTCTCCTGGCTCTTCTTCCAGCACTTGCATCTTCACGACACAGGCCCTCCTTCCCATTGCCCTCTCTCTCGCCGCCCTCCTCCAATGCTCTCACCACAAACGTCTTCACCACGCAAGAAAAAGCGGACGCCACGCTGATTCCGCATCCCTCACAGAATCCACCACTATACACATCATGTATATGATCCACACATGTATTATATGTGTGCTCATTATTCCGTATACATACACCCTATACAACAATAGACTCCACCCTCCCCACCCGACTGACCCGAGACCGTTCATCGGATAATTAATTTTAAGGGGCACCGAATAGATCAGTCGGTTTGACCGGCTGACTGCAATACTATGCCAACCGTGGGGGTCGAGGTCCCTGGTTCGAGACCCGATCAGCCCACGGGCGTTATGATTGTGAATTATAATTGTAATTCGTTATAATTATAATTCTTCGGTGACTTTGCAGTGTATGCCCATCTGCGTAACAAGGCCGGGCGTTGTGTACTACTGTCTATTGTGGTATACAGGATAAAGAACCCTTAGAATTTATCGATACGAGTGGGAAGAAACCCCGGTCCCGGCCTTCCGGGCTTCTGTTCTGGCGCCCGTATCATCCGAATGAGTTGGGTGGAGCCGTAAAACCCCATCATGTTAGCGGATAATTTAATCATCCTAAGATGCCTAAATTACAAGATCCACAACAAGTCACGCGAAACAGTGTCAACGCTTCCTATTACGTAATCATGATTCATTCGAATTACATTTATTGTCTTTAATTATCAATCAGCATTTTGCCTGCACGCATTTATAGCAAACACAACGTGAGGAACCTGTCTTTATTAGTACTACTTAGCATTTATTAGCATACTTTAGCATTTACACGATGGAAAATTGCCGGTTGGGAAAGAGCGAGTGGAACTACAGCATAATCAGGCCTTAATTCGTCATGCAGTTGCGAAGAACAATCAACAACATTCTTCAAATATAAGCAGACTACAGAACTTGAGTCATATTTTTGCGGAGGATGACGATTAAAGGTGTTTTTATTTTCAATAGAAATCTTATGGCTTTGAATTCACGAAACTGTTCTCACTTAATGGTGTAATGTTTCCACTATCCTCATTACATATACAAATTATCTAAGTATTTGGCCTGAAAGATAAGAATGAGAACGCAAATTAATTAGTGGTTCGTTCAAAATGGATACTGAAAATCTCGCCACTATCTACAATGGACACCATGTGTCACTCTGCCAATATCAGCGAGACAAAGCACTAAGCGACATACACGGCTTGTTCTCAGCTCCTTTGTTGCTACTTTTCCCTTTACTCACCCCCTCCCCTTCCATGGTCCGTGTTTCAACTAAGGCGTCATTTGCTTTCTACTGAACCCGCTTCCTCCAGGGACCGACAGATTAAGCCCAAGTGGTCGCACCAAGTGACCGTTAAGCGCTTATCGTTCCTCACATCGCCAGCAATTCCTGGAGACAACTGTCGTTGTTAGCCCAGTTTGTGTCCTCCACGCAGCCGGCGTTCACATGAGCCCTGTTAAATTTCGCCCACTTACTTAGCCTGAAACAAAGGCAGCCGCTAGCAGCGATAATTCCAGGCAAGTCTGAATATCCCAGGGTTCTCTGATCAATAAGATTTCGGTTGATGGCACCTCTGATGAGCTATGATTTTTCTGTGATTTGGCACAGGTCCTAGACGTAGCATACTTTGTTTGTGGGAGTGCTGCCTGAGTGGCCATTTTTTGGTCTTAGGGCGCTGGCGATGTCTCCTTATTGTCTCAATTCATGAGGTTTCGCAATCGCTTATACCGCATAATATTTTATTTGTAAGTTAAATGCAAACCAGCAACAGATCCGGTTGTGAGGGTTTTGGCCATTTTGGCTCCGTTTTGCGCGCGGCTTGTTGGCTCCATGTATGCATGATTTATTGTTACCTTTCGGACAGTAATTTGTTCGGCATTGAATCCTTTAATTGTTCAGATTACCTCAGAATCTCATCTTTCGCATCCTTCAGTGTTACGTAACAACGTTTCCTTCAGGTGACGATAATTGTATTTTATTAAAATATTTCTGACTAAATAAATTTGTCGCGTGAGTTTGGCTTTGGGTGTGAAGTTATTTCATATATGTATCTTCTCTGTCTATTACATTCTTATCTACCAATGTCGAGAGCGTCAGCATTTGAATTGCTGGCGCTCGACAAGGGTCGTTGAGTGCAAAATACTGATTACCAACAACTGGTATGACGTCACGCACTCTAACTGGTGAATTAGCACATTCCCTTGCCGCCCCATACAATAGAGTCGTCGGTGTTTGGTTGTTGCTCCGATGTGAACAACGCTTGCAAACTACGCACGACTCTTTGGCAAGATAAAGAAAACGCGTCGAAATGGCGTCTGTGACGTCATGACTGCTTCTTTCGTCGGTCGCAAAACGCACCCCTCGTTGTCCAACCCTTCAAAAGTGCGCATATTTCGCTATTTTCTATAGTTCTCATATTGAGCTTTCAGTCGTACAGCTAAATATACACGTAGCAATAGCAATATACATGCAACCAATGATGTAATCACAGAAAAAGACGGAATTTGCTTGTTAGGAACTTAGGCTGAAACGAAATCAAAAACATGTTGTTATGGGCTAAACACACACGCGGTTGCTATCAAAACTAACGTGGTATCCATTTTTAACTCTTATCTTTGTTTAACGATAATCATCTTATCCAGGTAACTTGTAATTAAAATAGCAAAAACGCGAATCCTTGGAATGTCTTTGAACATATCAAGTGACGTCACGTCAAGTCGTGACCTGACGTCTGACGCTTCATGACAACGAAAGAGATCGTAGCGTCTCCTCTCTTTGGTGCCGCACAAGTGACGCAATCACTCCGGTACCCAAGATTTCTTCATCGTCCTGCTTTGAGGCCGCTCAGACAATAACAGCAGAGATCAGACAGCGACCAATAAAACACAGCCAATTGAAGCAATTCGGGTTGAGTGGATTTGCGGTAATTCAGTTGGAGACAACTTGAAACAAAAGAGTCAGCGAATGAAGACAACGCGAATTAACACAGGTGACAAAGTGCATTCGTGTGTGCCCCCCCTTCCCCCCCCCCCGGTCAGATGTCAGCCTAATTAAGGATCTTTCATTGTTTTGGTTAATGAGGCTCAGTGCGTCATCGATTGGAGCAATTGACGTTTGATCGCCGAAGCTTCCTTCTTCTCTAAATCGCTTGTAATCTTTGAAACCGTTCGCACTTGTATCAATGTATCCATTGATGAATACGCAAAATCAAAACCAAATGTGGATATAGGTTTTATGAATGTTTTATTATGCAATATAAACCGGGTTTTGATATGCAAACTTTGAAAATAAATACGATGCTGGATGAGAAACCACGCATACAAAAGCGAGGAAAATTCAACATTCATTCATCTTTTATACAATGAGATCAATAATTATGAAAACACTGGACATGTGTATGTGAAAGATGTATAGTTAGAGACACTGTATTCGGTTTTGTTGAAAGCCAAACCATTTGGTAGCAAAATAAAACAATTATTTTCAATAAATTATGGCACCGAGTAAACGGGAGGCAATTGTTCGTTTTGGGGTTCCACGTCAAGGCAAAATATCAAAATAAGCACCGAAGCAAAAGTTTCTTGTTCATGAGATGACGCAGGTGGCGCTGTTCCGCTTGCCCAGTTTTGGTTTTTCTGATTTCGTTTGATTTGGCAGTGAACCTCTCCTCGTCACCACGGCCTCTTCATCCAGAGCCAGCTTGGCTTGCACAAGAAGTTCTTTGAACACCGCCGTCACGTTCACATTGTCTTTGGCTGACGCTTCGACGTAACCATGGCCCCAGTCAATGGACACCGTTGTTTCCATGGTAGCGCGTTGGGTTGGCGACAGTGGTGGACGTTCCAGATCTGCTTTGTTGCCCACGATGACGATCGGGGTGTGCACTGGGTCGACGCCTTCTCGATCGGCTGCGCTCACTTTCTTGTCTAGGATCTGCTGTCGAAGCTGACGGACTCGTTCGAAGGAGTCGTCGTCATCGATGCTGTAGACGAGGATGAAGGCATCGCCGGTTGCGATCGACAGATCCCGCATGGCAGGGAACTCGTACGATCCGGATGTGTCCAGGATATCGAGGGTCAGGGGGCGACCGTTGATCTCGTACTCCCCCTGGTGGAATTCCTCCACAGTCGCTTTGTACTTCTTTGCGAGTTCTTGATGCAGCATCCTGGACACGAGGCAGGTCTTGCCGACCTTGGAGGCCCCCATGACGACCAGGCGGTACCTGTCTTTGATGTGGGTGCCACTGCTGCTGCGGCCTCCGGGGCTGGAGTGAATCCTCTGTCTGCGTCCGTGTTCCATTGTGTCGCTTGTTGCTCGTTGAGGTGAGTAATGCTGGGTGCTGCGCTCGCTCGCTGCTTATATGCGCTAGCGACGCCGCCGCGGAGCAGACCCTGGTGGCCTCATGCCGTGTCCTCGATCACCCCCCCCCTCCCCCCGTAGACATTAACAGGGCAAGTTCAGCTCCTGTTAAGGAGGAGGTAACACCATTGAGGCCCTTCAGGACATCCAATGGACATCAGACACTGGACCGCGACTACCAAGTGTTGCATTGTCTGCTGCATTGGTGCAACATTCAATTATAGAATGCGTCGCCTCGAGGCGGAGACGGATGTCGCTTCCTTCGACCGATTCGGCGTTCGTGACGTCAGCGCATTCCTTTGTTTTGTGCTAAAGTGGCACAAGAAAGTGTTCTCATGATGCTAAATGAATCGCTTGGTTTCCGGAGGAAACAAACATACAACTCACAACATAACCGGATTTAGATCGAACTTGTTTTGTTTACTTCCGTACATCCGGTTGAAATATAGAAACCAATCCATTTGACCTTTGACCCGTCTGTGTTTGTACTGCATGCATATGCACACGGCATCATCTTTATGCCATAATTCTGAGCACGTTGCTTAGAACATGTTACGCGTGCGATGATTAAATCACACCGGATAAAAAGGGCGTTAAAAGATGCAAGCGCAGCTGAGATGCGAGTCATAGTAATGATTGCATCATTGGCGTCGTTTTCGCCAATTCTGCAGCAGGAACGTCAAGTTGTGAAAGCGGAGAATCGCTCTCGGCTGAGGCCACAGCCTCCGCCGTCATATCGAGAGCCATTGAGGTCAAGCGCCGAATTCTGAGAAATATGAGAGGGATTGTCCCTGCTCAACAAAGACGACATTGAATCACGAACAAAACAGTAAACAGAGCTGTTGTTGGCATTCGGGAGAACCACGAAGCACTCATTTGCACTGCATTAATTATCCCGATCGGCAGCCGCAATACACAATCCGTACGCAAAATGTCTTTTGTTTATCGCCACAAGGAAAAAAAAAATGGAAGCGGAAAAATAATCAACCTCGGAGGCCACAGGTTAAATGCGGCTGAAATATTTAATAATATATATATTGCGTAATTTTGGGGGTTAACTTGAAACAACGCATGTGGGTTGTGTCTAGTATCGGTCACATGTGCTTATTTAGGTTCCCGGTGGGGGACATTGTTTGGAGGGGGCGTTGGGTTATACGTTGCGATATCATAATATACAATTATATCCTATGCATTTCGCTCGTTACCCAATAGAAGCGTCACGCAGTGAATAGTAAGGCAGTTTCAGAAGAGCTTCTTGGGCGTTTGTTTGCGACACTATTTTATGTGAATCCGCATTTTTATTGTTCAAAACGAGAGTGTTTGATTATGCGCATGCCTCATAATTTGCACGTACCTACAATAATCAACATCAACATCATTGCAGCTTAGACAGAACGAAAATAAACAAACACAATTTCTGGGATACATGATTACGCTTTGCTTATACGATAAAGAGACAAATTGTCATGACTTCTTCGATAACAGACGGTTACGAAAGGAAACTTGATCGTGAGGAGGGCGAAGTTTAGCGGAGCCAATAACATCGATTGAGCGTCGTGACGAATGTTACGCAATGACGCACTCACGATGGTCATGGGCGACAGGTTGGCAATGCTTTGTTTTAGCGTCGATCTGGTGTATGACATGAATGGCACACTCCTCACATGGCTGGGAGTGTGTGGTGTTGAGTGTCCATACAACTGGAAAACGAATCACGGAAGCTTTCGCAATACGGCAATATCCGTCAGAGGTATCGCATTACTGCAAGACACGCCGACGCTGCTCTTATGTGTTAGTCGTGGCTCGTAATGCTTTCTTCATTCTAATAATACCTCCACCATGATGTAATACGTTACTGTTAAACTTTAATCTATAATATTACTATTTAATTCCATTAATTACGTCAATCAGAGCATCAATCGGAGTGTATGTGCTGCCAATAAGACTTCATTTTTGTCCCGAGACTCTCGTTTAATATGTAAACGTTTATTCGTCGAAATTTAGCCAACAATACGCGGTGAAGATGCAAGCATTAAAATGTGCTAAGTACATAAAGTGCAAAAGAAATTTCATCATACGAGAGTACGTTTTGGACATGGCAAGGAGGTGAGCTAATTTGACGTATGTTGAGGAGATCTATTATTGGTAATAGATCTCCATACGTCCAGATCACCATACGTCAAACCATCAGTAATAAATAATAATTCATTAATTATTACTGATATTTCGCAGTTAGAAATGACATTGTGACGCATGAGAGACAAGGACTTCATTGTATCATGCAGTTCTGTTTTTTAATGATATGTGGCTATAAGACTATTGGATACTGATGATCTGCTACCGTTTATAGCTAATGATGCAGAGCATTTGATGACAGAATTTGATGGGTTAATAGCGACATTAAATAAATTTATGAAACGAATACAAATCTGATTATGTACAGGGATATCTTGACAAATTTGGTGCAGAAGATTACAATGAGTGCGTGGTAATCCTAATAAGAACGAATGCACTTTCTCCAGGTCACCTCAAAACAAGATATGGCCACTGAGGTCGATCAGTTGTATACCAAACAGTGGCATGCAGTACGTCTTAAACAGAAAATACATTGATTCTGAGGGGAGGTTTTTAAAATGAGTGTAAAGCATATTTGTTTCTGTGATCATTTGGCGGCATAAAAAAGCTACTTAATCTGTCTGGGAGACATTGCCCAGTTGAACGACGGTGTGTTTCTCGGAATCGACTCGTTCGATATAGCCTTCCCGTGAAACATAATGGAGGATTGTCGGTCCTGTCTCCAGCATTATAAACAATAAACCTGGTTATTGACGCGTTAAAAAATACGTCAAAAACTTCGCACACCTGGAATGAGTTCGGATGAAGATATTTAATCGATTTTGCACTGCAGATTTTTAATTAATACGCCAGATAGAAGTTACATCATAATTGTATATGGAAGCCATTCAGTTCAAATAGTTCATTTGAAAGGGTTCGATATCAGCTTTCTAATTCTCGCTGGCATTTGCAGTACATTTTGCTCTTAATCATCACGAGGCTTTTATTGTTCGCTGCATCTAAACGACCGCGTGACCTTATATAAAGACATCTACTGATTGTTTAGCAACACAGATCAAAGGCACCCAGAGTAACGGATCCATTCACCCGAAAGCATCGCCAAGTGACCTAATTGATCTCCCATGGATGAAATTGAGGTTAGCCGGGGTTAACTGAGGTGTCATTGATCCCTATTCCCATGGGAACCACCCTCTGTCTCCCCATACTGCTGTCGGGGAATCCCCTGGCGAACCCTGTATGTCCTCATACAATTGCCTCAACAGTCGGCAATCCATACCTGCCCAAGACAATCGTATGAAGGAATTCCGGGAGGGGGGGTATGGTGCAAATTGAACGTCAACACCTGGATGCACGGAAACTGAAGGCGATAAATTGAAAAAGATGATTGCATCCAAGTGCTTTTCCCAGAAGCAATAACATTGATCGCTGAGTCCAGGTAAATGGCTATGTACTTATATGTTACCCAAAAATCAATGTGTACGAGGCGATGTCATTGCACTTAACAGATGACAAAAGGGCAGACAATTCTATGAATATTAGATTATCCAATGAGCATGAAGCGAACATTAAAGCCATATGCATGCATGTTCGATTGTTATTGAGGAAAGGTTAATTGTGCATCTATGATCAATTGTTGTAGATGCTTATGATTTCACTATTCCACGTTGCTTGATCTTATTGTTTAAAAATACTTCGTTAATAATAAGAAATATTGTGTTACATCCTATCACCTGAGCACCCTATATTGTGTGACAGCATAATAATAATTGTGCCACTTTTAATTCGATATTAACGACTTAAATTGGGATATACTTCTTATTTGAATGTCATGCGTCATTCATTTTTAGACATTATTTTTAACCTTTTCAATCTATTTTTAGATAAAATAAGGCTAACTAATTTCGATGGCCTATCGATATTTCCGTCACAGTGAACGGGAGAATCAGGGAAACCCTTATGCTGCCAACGGAATCAGCATGAAATAGAATGGCGTATATAATATGCTACGTGATTTGAGAACCAGCTAATGATCCAACTTGAGTTGTTGAGCCTTCAAAATGGCTGACCATATTTTGTTGTGTTCAGGTATAACGACACTGGTTGTGTCGCTTAACCACAGTTGCTCACTTGCTGACTCGAATTTCTCGTTTAATTCAAGTTAACCAAACAACTCTATATAAAGTTAAGACTAGAAAAAATGCACGTCATTTGGTGAAATCTTTGAAATTATTTGTTGACAAGAAATTTCACATTTGAAGGTAAAGCGGACGGCGGCACAGATTATTATCTTCTTGTGAGGGTTGATGAGGAAACCCGCTTCAAGACGATGCTGAATATTTCAACGGGCTACAAATAGCCGCAGGGCAAGGGGGTCACCCTTATCTTCGCCTTAGTCCTCACAGCGATATTTCAGCCCGCATGAGGCCAGATTGCTGGCCTTTGATTAAACTGCATGATTAATTTGCTTCCTGGAATCAAGGTTTGACTTTTAGTCTCGTGTCAGGCCGTGTGCTCGGAAGTCGGCACATATATTACATATCACATTGATAGAATGAATTGCCGCATATTAACCGGAACTGAAGGTTTCTCGCTGAGATGTTCTATCAAGGCTTCACTTGCGTGAAGTTACCAGGAACAATCATGGAACTAAAAAGTCCCCGGTGGCGAAATGGGGCCACGGTACATGCACTAATGTGCACGGTCATATATATAGATGCCACACAGACTGAAACAGAGGTCGATGCCTCAAAAGCGCCAATGAAGTAGACACCCAGAGGCCATGCGAGAGAGACGATCAAGTTGCCCTCTCGAAACAGCCGTCTTGTAGATTCAACCGTCGATGAACATCAAGTAAAACAGTCTACGAAGGCCCCCCTCCCTTCCTCTCTTTGAATCAGGGCTCAAATGCTGAGGCGGGGGCCCACTTGGCTATTTCTGAATGTGTCATTGATTCCGCTTTTTCTTGGCTGTTTTGGGGATTGTTATGACACGTGTGTCGCATTAAGTGCATGATTGCTGCTGCTATAAACGGCGACAGAACATGCTGTTTTGATCTGCTTTATAAATGATTATCGATTGGTCACGCGTGATCAGAGGGCAAAGGTCGCTCTTCCCATGTGACCCCATCGCTTGACGACGGTATCCAGGGACACGCATGTCTTACATGACATCCGGGGTATCGTAAAATGATCAAACAAGGGTAATCACACGTGTTGGAACAAAGACAGTTTTAATCTGATCAATTTGAAACAGTACGATTTGAGCTTTTTCTTGGAAATTGTCATACATCACTCTCTTCAATCATGTTACAGGAAATCCGAATTCATGCCTGGGTTGTAGCTGCTTCTATTTCAAAGAATGCTGCTTCATCTGCGGACAGCACCTGCATAAATCATGACGCTCGTTTGACGGGAACTGTCTCATTCAATGCTGGTAATTTTCCTCTTTTGATGCACATTCAAATCAAACTTGAACTTCTGTGTTGATGCGTTCTTTAATTGTTAGACCGAGAACTTCATGCATTGAGTCCAGGAAAACAAGAGAGAGATAAGTGAACAGCACATGCAGTGGGCACATGCAGCAATGGGCACATGCAGTGGCCACATGCAATGGGCATGTCAAAAGGAATGAATATCCCTGGCTCTTACTTTGTCAGTTTGTGTTGTCTTGAGATACAACAGGGCATAAACAACTCAGGGTCAGTGGATCAGAGGATCATGCAGCCTCCTTTGATGGCAGATTTGTTTCCACGGAATTCTGGGATGGGTAGCAGAGATCATCGCCCAGGTCAACAGTGCAGTCCTTTGTGCACGGCAATGATTTCCACTGAAGTCGAGCGGCGTAAAGCCTGGGATCAGAATGGTTGGCTCGTGAAAAGTTATCGCATCGAGTCAGTCTCAATGAATTAACGCATTAGATGACGCGGTGATGAGAGGGAGGCAGGGGGGGGGGAGAGGGGTTAATGAGTGCATTCGGAAGGAGATTCGTGTTAGGAAGACGACGGAATTTATCTCTTGTCTCGAAAAATTCAGACTCGCTCTACGAGAAAGAAAAGTATATATCTATAAGTATATATGCATAACACGAGGGCTCGTTGCTTGCTCTAGAAGCGAGAGGGTTCGCAGAGGGCGTCCCAAATCCACGGCCGGAAATGCGAAGTCAGAATTGCGTCAGAGTCTATTGCGTTATGGTTACATTCGCTGCAATTGATTCAATCTGTGAGAACAAACAACATGCAATGGTCGCCAGTGATGCGATTGTGGCGCCGCGTCTCATTGCAGGACGCAGCGGTCGGATTGTTTTCTCCCCAATTCAAATTGAATGTCTGTACACGATTACAGGTGCATATATGGCTGTGTCGCTGATCTAGTGGCCGGGGGGGGGGGCAATTTGAATTGAAATCGTGCAGTCCAAGAGAATACAATAGGGGAATAATCCTACAAATGTATCATGCAATATCAGACGAATTTGGGTTTACTATAAAATAGCATATAGCAAGAATAATATCAACATGTCCATTCTCGTCATTCTTCTTCTATAGTATACAACTATACATGTGTATAATGTAAGTAATTGTACAGCGTGGGCCAAAAGTAGTCTATCGACTTCATGTTAAAGATCTCAATGCTTTTCTATGGTGCTATGCATTTTTGATATACATAATATCATTGTGTTACAGTACAGATCGTAGTGCAAAAATCACGCTAAGATCAGAGAAATAAACTATGCGCTTAATCTAACATGTCAAACTGCTATTTTTATCATTTCTATTCCAATTTCATCAACATTTATGCCGATGTATCTTAATTAATAGAGTGCACTTAACATTCCGCGATATTTCCACTTTTGGTGACAAACAGAGCCCCGGACCATGGATAAGCTTCATTGAACGCATAATTAAGGCAACGCTCACGTACTTTTGTTTTGGGAGAAGCGGTGTTCGGGCGAATCTGACTTTCGGGCGAAATGTCCATTGTGGTGTACATATATACAGTGTGCGATTTCGTGAATAATGAGCAATTAGCCTGATTGCTGCTCAACTGCCGTCAAACCACGCACACTCGCCGTCCAACGCCAATATATCGACCGCGGAATGCACTTTCCGTCACAAATTGTTCTCATGCGCAAAGAAATCTAGAAAACTCAAGCGAGATCAGTAATTTCGAATTCCCTCGCGTTTCCCTTTTTCCTTTTATTATACCTATAAACGTTCCGAATTCCCGACAAATGCCAAGCAAGTCCTTAAACAGAACATCTTGTTTGCGAGAACTTCAGTTTCTTTTTGTTTCTTTTTGTTGCTTTCCGCGTATGCAGAAATTAATATTACATACGTGTCGCGGTTGATCCCGATGAATGTCTCAGATCACATCTACGAAATTAAGAATATCATCTGATTTAATTTATATTAACATTGAACGACAACTTAGGCTTCAGGTAGATGTTTAATTTTAGACAATTGCAAAATTTGCATTGACAATTTTACTCAAGAGTCAAGACATCATCTTTAAATTTGTTTTATCGGTGAATCAAGCTAATTATTTAGTTTTTGCACTAATTATGAACCCGGAAGTCGAGTCATGACATGCGATGATATTTGACATGTAATTATTTGCTTGTGCGCATGTGCGACATGCAATATTGAACCACTAAAAAGCAATTTGTTAAAAATGTTACGTCAACATAAATCGAACAGCATCCATCTGTCTTGCATTCAATGGTGCACGTGCATGCGTTTAGAAGCATGCGCGAGTTTCATTCTCGAAATAGAGCATCTCGGCATGTGTTCATTTCGACGCGCGTGTTCGGAAAACATGCCACATGCACATGCCACATGCGATGCAACGTCAGCATGCACAATATTGTTTGCATGCGAATGCTCATTACATAACTGCAACTCATGGCATCTGTGAGAGGATGTGAAATCGAACAATTTCTAAGATTTGAACAAAATTATTTTCTGAGCGGTCATTTAAACACGCTTGGTTGAGAATTAACGATTCAAATGTGTGGATGTAATTAGTCTACGACGAGAGAGAGAGAGAGAAAAAAACCAAAAAAAAAAACCAAAACAAAAACAAAACAAAAAAAAAAGGCACTAAGAAACAAGAGATGCTTGTTGGCCAAAAATACATCTGAGATGCCTTCCCAGTTCAGGACGCAAAGCAATGAACTCGTTGATAAAATGAATCATGCTCATGATCAATAAAATCGAATGAGTGAAAATCAACTTCGGTGCAAAAGAAACGCGCTCATCTATTACTCGTCTATTATTATTATACTTTTATTTTTATTTATTTGTATTTATTTGTATTTTTTATTTCTTTCTACTCCATACCTGTTGCGATCCGAACATTCCATTGGCGTCATGCAATTCACGAATCCTGGCAAACATTATTTCCAAGTTGGCCGACTCCAGGGGTCGGAAGACTGTTCAGACCTAGGGTCAGATTGGTTGCCTTCATTCGATAATTGAATAATGCGAATTTCCTCTCTATTAATAGAATGATGAAATTGTGTGACAATGTGTGCGATGTCAGCAGCTACATGAGGTTCAATGGGAGACGACGTCAGTAAGAGAAGGTCGTACACGATGGCAAAACACCATGGGATGATCAGAAGAACTTGAGAAACAGGAATGCAGAGGGGCAAAGCAGAGTCCGATGGCCCAGCATTGGCTTTCAACGATAAATCCGGCTCAGTACGAGCACAATGGGAGCAGGCCTCGGCCAAAGTAAGTGCTTCATTAGTCGACCAATAAGTGCCATCGTTTCATCTGCCAGTCTGCGAGCATACACGACAGAGCAGGAAAATTTAATTGGCACAAAACCAGCAGGGAGCAAACATTGGTCATTTCAACTTAAATCCCGATCCTTCCTCCCAAATAAAATTTGATTGTAGAACAGAGAAGAAAGGAATACCAGGCCCTACCGTGCATTATAAAAAAACGAATATTCGGATGGTCGTATGAATGAATTACTGCATACTGTTTGGGTTTGTGTCAGTACTAGTTAATTTGAGAATTGATTAAATTCTTATGAATTCTTCAGAAGTTCGGAGTTGATGACTCGTGCAAAGTCGACGACAATGGCGAGAAAAAAGAAAGAAAACAAAAACAGAAAACTTTCACGGGGTCCAAGTGCAATTTATTTGTGTTAGCGGTATGGCTACCTTTTAGAGTTGCAACAATAGAAGCCCTTTGAAGCGGGCATTGTTTCTATTTCTCGCCACAATCGGAACACGTGCGCTTACTTCTTCAATATCGGAGGCACGTGCCGATCGAACGCCATTTTGATACATGGCGACAGCGCCACGCAGCGAATGCTGGCGGAACTACGGCACCGGAAGTGGCAACGGCGCCATCGATGTAAACAATCTCAGCGAATTCGGCTCATTTGGAGAATTTTTATCGATTTCAACGGTGTAAAGCTTTTGATCGACTGATCATGCCACCGAAAAAGAAAGGAGGAAAGAAGAAGAAGAGCAAAAAGAAGGAGGGTGGGTGGTCAGGGGTGCCACCTTATGGCACGGTCTACTTTCAAGACCCCTAGACCTACTACTCCTACAGTAACTTATAGCTATGTGCACAAAAAATTCAGATTCATTTGATATCATTGAAAATGGTACCAAATGATAGCTTGTGATCTAAATAAGATAAAACTGAAAGAATTTTGTTTTTATCTTCATTAGTTCAAAAGTTATTTAATTTTTAGTGGCTAAAATTCCCGAATTCTTTGGTGACGCGCATTAACATATAAAGTAATGGGATTTGAGATTTTGACTTGGACCCAAAGATCCGGCCGAGTATGAGATCCTGCAAACAACCGTATCTTAGCCATTAATTAAGATAGAAACAAAAGGTTTGCAGCATTGTAATCAGCTTTAAATGGTCTTTAAAGACATATAATGAAATGAAAGCTATAGGTAGGCTATGTGCTATAGGCACATAGGCGAATAAAATGGTAAATATAATGAAGAGAATGAAACACAGGTGTGTGTTATGCAATCATAAGGCATCTATTAGTGGTGATCATAACGTTTCAGGGAGAGCTCTCTGAATTCTTACTTATCACATATTATGTCAACAGAAATTCATCATCCAACCATTCCTGTTGATTCACAGATGGAGAGCTCACCACAGAAGACAAGTATAAACGAACGCTGGAAGAAATGGAGGCACTAAAAGACCACATGTGTAAGTTACTCCCAGAAAGCTCGTTGGGTAATCCGTTGAATTGCAGCCACGCGGAGGGCCATGGCACGGAGGTCACAGAGTGCAAGTGACGAGTGGAAAGCACGGATGCTGCAAGCTGAAGGAGAACTCCGCGAACAGAAAGACGAACACAAGGCCGTCTCTTCAGGTTATATTCTGCTTTTACTTTCATTCTGCTTCAGATTTTTATTCCATAGATATCACAAGACAGTATAAGACGATGCAAACGGACATGGGGCTAAGGATTTACACCCTGGAAACTGAATTAGCTCGGACCAGGGCTCAGTTAGGTCAGATCCCTTTCACAATTCCCGGTGCTACTCCACCTGCAATTGATTTTTTGATTTTTGATTTTTTTGCACTGGTCTTACTTATTTAACCTCGGAGTCCTGAAGCAATTAAGGCTTATGTGGTCCGAGACTGTTATTTCATGTTTTCTGATTGAAGATCGAACTGAGTTGGAGCTGAAACAAACGCAAGAGGAAAAAGAGAAAATAAACCGAGACAAAGATCAAGAAATCGCTGATCTAAAGCTGAAGAAAGATAACATGGAGCAACAGTACATCACGATCATTGACGTGAGATTATTTGACACTCATTCGCACGATCAACATTCATTTCAATAGCGGACCCTGGATGGCCTCAAAGAGAAGATCGGCATCGCAAGAGATAAGTGGGAAGACAAGAGCAACGCCATTCAAAGCAAAAACAAACATCTGCTCCTGGAGTTTGGACTGAACCCTCTGCATATTTAATGTCTTCCATTTGTTAATTAAAAATATTTTAGTTTGTATTAACATGTTGGTTTATTCAGACACTGCCTGATGTCATGATGAGGTGTATTCCAAAAAAGGACATTGAGCCGTTTAGGTTCACAGGGATCGGATGACCAATTACGAGGGAGAGAAAACTCCTCACCCAACGCTCAGCAAGAGAATACTCTTTACCTGACGCGACCGGGCACTGTGAGTTGACGCTTCCTGTTCGGGGAAATTGAAAATGGGGCACGGTGCTCAATGGATGGGTTCATTGTGAATTTTGCAACACGTCTCTTTTATTACAACACTGACTAATTACCACTATGCGCATGGCGAATGACCTTAAAAACAAGGCTGGCAATGATGCAAGAGAAACATCGAATGCAAAGACAATCAGCACTTTATTTGGAAACCTCAGATCACAAGAACTACACAACCAAACAGATTATGTAATTCACAATAAATTTGCTTTTAGTTGACCCCAGCGGAATAAGTGTTGCACTTTGACCTTTGAGGTTTGCAGTCAAAAGTTCATATAGAACCAAGAACTGCGTCAATTGTGAACGTTAGCTGTCTGATTGAGACTTGCCAAGAAGAAAGTCTCCGTTCTGTCAGCCAAATCCACTTCCTCCACAAACACACACTCTCCGTTCAGAGTGAGAAGATTCTCGACCTCACTGAAGTTCACTTGCGGCTGGGCTTGCGGCTGTGCTTGTGGCTGTGCTTGCGGCTGTACTTGCTCTGCTGGAATCTCAGCTTCCGTTTTCTTCTTAGCAAAATAGATGGATTTTTCCGCTCGTGACTTGAATCGAATTCCCGTGCAGCGGTGCTTCTTGAGGCCCTTGCAGGAGGGAAAACCGAGGCCACAGGTCTCGCAGTAATGAGGGTAGATATTCTCATGGATCTTCTGAACATGCGCTATGAGGTGATGCCTTGACTTGAACGCTGCTCCACAATGCTCGCAAATGTGGTTGCGTGTGTCTGAATATACAAGAATACGGAAGCAATAAGTATACAGAAGCAATAAGAATATGGAAGCAATGAGAATGAGGAAGCAATATGAATATGGCAGCAATAAGAATACAGAAGCAATGAGAATACAGAAGCAATAAGAATATGGAAACAATAATATGGAAGCAATAAGAATACGGAAGCAATAAGAATATGGAAGCAACAAGAATACAGAGGCAATGAGAATGAGGAAGCAATAAATGTCAGCTGCCTACCTGAGTGTACGTTCATACAATGACGCTTCACTTGTTGTTCTGTAGCAAAGGTGTTTCCGCAGATTTCGCAGCTAAACGTGAGTGGGTCGCCACGTGACGTCAGCTGGTGCTTGTATTTGCGATGCAGGTAGAAGCTGCACCTGGAGTTGAAAAGAGTTCCGCATGTTTCACAGAAGAACTTTTGTTTGTCTTCCTCTGTGTGCAATTTACAATGTTGGTCGTATTCATCCTTCGTAGACCACAGTTTATTGCACTTGAAGCAAATGAGGAGTGCTTCAACAGGACACAGAGGCACGTGTTTGCGCAACGCTTGCTTCGTGTGGAAGACTTCTGAGCAGTGAGCACAGGAGAAGTGACCGCTCGCGATGGTCAAGGGATGTGCCTTGTACTTGTGGATGAGCACGTGGTCCTTGCAGCGGAACTTCTTCTGGCACAAAGCGCACGGGTAGATGAGCTTAGTGCTCCTCTTCTTCTGAGCGAGCCCTTCTGAGTTCTCCTCGCTGTGCACTGCATCAATGTGAGCCTCCAAGTGAGACGCTGACTCACAAACCAGTTTGCACTTTGCGCATCTGTTGGTCATGGCAGCCGCCATGTAGCGTTGCTTATCAGAAAACGGACTGCACTGTAGTTTGAAGTACTCGAGCACTGAGATCGGGTGTCGGTCTTTGAGATGCTGCTTCACGGAGGAAGTGAGCTTCATGCGGCAAATATGGCAGTAATCGCACACCGTCTCCTGGTATCTGCTCCAACTCATGTCATGGCAGTCCTGCACGTGAACAGTCATCGCTCTCTCAGTCAAATCAACCGCGTGTTCACACAACACGCAGGTGAAGACATCGTCCTCATTGACCTCCGGATAGGAGTGGTCCAAAGACAGAGGCTCCTCTGCCTCCTCCTCCTCCTCCTCCTCCTCCTCCTCAGTGACTGCCCTTTCTGCAACAAAATGAGGGAATCAAATTATGAATTAAATCGTCTTGTGTTTTTACCTTCGTCCTCTTCATTCACAAAATCCTCCAGAACACACAGACTCCTCACCGCTTTACTTGATTGACCTGAGAATTATTTTAATTATTTTCAAAATGCTAAAAATAGAATCAAGAGCAAACCTTTGATCTTAAGAACGACTGATTCAGCCTTTCCAACAAAACTAACCATACCGTGCTTGCCTGAAAAAGAGAGAATAAGAAAAAGAGAGAATAAGAAAAAGAGAGAATAAGAAAAAGAGAGGATAAGAAAAAGAGAGAAAAAGAAAAAGAGAGGATAAGAAAAAGAGAGAATAAGAAAAAGAGAGAATAAGAAAAAGAGAGAATAAGAAAAAGAGAGAATAAGAAAAAGAGAGAATAAGAAAAAGAGAGAATAAGAAAAAGAGAAAACAAGAAAAAGAGAGGATAAGAAAAAGAGAGAATAAAAGTTAATCGAATTCTGAGTAATCTAACTCACCATTAACAGTAACATCAAACTGCTTAGAATCATTGCTGTGCATATTATTCAATATCTGCGTCAAATCTCTTGGTAAATGCAGTTCTAATCCATGAATCAAGTTCACTTCGATCGCCTCCTGAGAGTGAAACATCGTTAAAAAACGGTTTTATATGATAATAAATAAAACCTTCTTCACAATGTTTGAGATTTCCTCTTGCGGTTCAGAGGTCGTTGATGGGCTTAGAGGGGGTGCTTCATTCGTCAGTTTGCGTCTCTTGATCCGAGCACTCTTTCTCACCAAGGCTTCACTGTTTGCCTTCCGCTGCTCAGTCTTCTCTCGTTCATCTGAAAACCATCGGAAAATTAAAACCTGATATTCTTTTACTATTTTGTTTATATTTAGATAAAAATGACTCAGATTTCACTCACTTTCTGTTGAGTTCTTTGTGGATAAATCCTGATCTTGTTCATTGTCTTCTATGATTAAAGCAATTTTGTTATAGATTATGACATAGCAGAGAATATTTGATCTCAAAAGACTTACGCTCATCTTGCATATTCCATTTCTTTGGTTTCTTTTGGGGTGATTTGCGTTTTACTTTAACTGCCGATGCAAGAGATTCGTCTAAAAACGGAACAGCCATTGCGAGTAATCCGGATTTCCTGTTTAAAAAAAAAACAAAAAGACAATAGACAGGATAAATTCTATCTGTAGTGTGGAGGTTGCAGTTATACCTGTCCTTGGCGAATCTGAATTGTGAATCGATGAAGTGGTCGTTGCAAACCCGTCTGCTGTTCCAAATTTTGTCGGTTGAGGAAAATCCCAACATGTCCTCCCTCTTCAGAATCCTCAGCCATTCTGCTCGCCTGTAATAAATTGAAAAAGTATTTCTGGATAAGTAATAGATAGATGCACAGGTGCGTTATGATTGAGCTTCGAGTTTTTTTTCTTCACAAAATCATAAGGTTGATAATTATTGCTACTGCGTTATGATATTTAATTCGTAAAACTCGCCTTTCGTCGTCGCGAGGAAACTTGTGGAAAGGAAGTCCTTTGTGCGCAATTGAATATTTATTGCAATTGGGAACAGAACATCGCATTCCCCCGCAATGACTGCGTTTCCCGCTTGAATTCTTCTTGGTCGCAGAAGAAGGCTTCATTTTCTTTTGAACATATTCTGCTTTCAAAATGGCGGACAGCACAACAAAAGCGGAAGTTGTGTTCCGTCAAAAATTGCCGCCAAAAAGGGATTGCAAATGTGCTCATGAATATGCAAATAATAGGCCTTTTTTCTTATTTCCTGAGCTTTAACTTGGTTTGTGTCTCAGTTTTCATGTATTTACAATGAACAAATTATTGTAATCCCTTTTTATAGTGCCATGTGTGCATAGAGTACTGGTTTGATTCGATTTAACTTGGTGTGTTAGATTTCATTAACCCTTTTAGTAGATATATTATCATAACGTATCTTGACATTATGAATTCCAGAATTTCCCGTGCTCGAACACGAAGCGGGAAAAATTAATAGGACTGCGGAAAACCACAATATTTACATGAATAGTTGAACACGAGTTCAAAAAGTAACTAAATTATTATATAATAAAACAATATTTTGTGAGACCAAAATAAATTACTTTGTTACATGGTTGGCTAGATTCCCGCCTCCTCTCAACCAACGGTGTCAATTGTTGAAAACATTTTACGTATTCCGCTGTCGAATCTTTAGAAAAAGAATAAACACAGATAAAATACAAGCATCACATATGTTTATTTGGGTCAATATTGAAATCAAGGATTTTCGTATCAAACACGTGGACGGAAAGAGAGAGAGAGAGAGAAAAAAATCACAATAGATATACTGGTATATAGATAAGATTATGTAATATTTGGAGGAAGAATAAAAAAAACAAAAAGGAGATGATATCAAAACAGGAAAATGCCAAAATTGGATTCTCTGCAGTGAAAGAAATAGTTGAAAATCATTAAGAAATATTTGTAAACATTATACATGGATCATCTTGCAGCAGTTTAAATCAATTTGAAAGCATATTTCTTTCTTTCACATCCCATAATTATAGTTTGCGATGAGGGGTAAAAGAGAGAAATTAATCACAGTCATTTATGAATCACAGTCTCAATCAGGGAGGGAATTTGATAACACAGAGGATAATTATTGAAGGCAATATATGTTACATATATATATATTGGGCTATGACCACATTTTTGAACTTGTTGCCATGGTAACAATGCCCCCCAAAACACATGGATAAAATCATGAAGATTCCACAAGGTCAGGTTGAAAAGCAAACATCTAAATAGTCGTTTACTATGAATACTAAGATGAGAAAAGAGAAATTGAATTCCTTTGAAAACTCTTAGCTGTGAGAATCTGTTATAGAGTAATCCATACTACATCTATCTGATTACAAATGTGTCAAAATACTTGTATAACACTAGCAGCCAACTTTTAATATTATATTTATATTTGAATTAGATGAGTTTGCTTGTATTATATATAAACACTCATTCCCAGAGAATTTCAAACAAGTGAGAAAGTGTTAAGTCAGCTTATTTCAAATGACGCCCATTGATCAGAATACACAAATAAAGCACCTTGAAAAAAGAGGAACATCGAAGAAGAATTCCTGAGGTAAATCATGAGCAATTAATTTAGGGGAAACAGAAAGAACAAGGGAAGAAGTAGAAGGAAGAGGAGGATGGGACATCACTGAATTCCAAAACCAGTGATGCTGATGTCTCCGTTCCGATATCCAGAAATAGAGGCGTTCTTCTTGGCCGCTGCTTCCGTTTTGTCACCTGTGAACGGAAGCAATATTGTTTGACAACTAATCTACACACATGCTTGATTAGCGGGTAAGTAAATGGACATTTGAGCACAAAGTCAATTACGGCGGATCAGATCCATGCAACCTCAATCTGCCCTTAACTGAACCTTTATCTTGTACCAAATGACCTCTTTACTCTTAATTCACAATTGTTTAATTCACACCTTTTGCTCTCTTCCCTTGAGCCACTTTCACTCTGTCTGCTGATTCGTTGTCTTCACCTGCAAAAAAAAGAAGAAGGTTCTGCTGTCGAATGAGCTGTAATCACTGACTGAACATGAGCTGCATTTTGTGCGTATTCGCTTTGACCTTGACCTGGGGCTGGTTTGCGTGGCGTGTGGAGTGTGGTGTGGCCTGGGGCCTACTGCGCCTTGCAGGGTTCTCGTTGATGGAGTCATTAGGACGTCTGCTTCCACTGAGAGCCAACTGCAGAAATAACGTCTCAAGTGAATCCGTTGATCAGCATCAAAAGCAGGGAATGAAACATCAAACGAAATATCAAAGCGAGGAAAAGAAGCACAGAGAGGCAGAACAGATGTTTGCATCGTCTATAAATAGACCACATCTAAAATGCAGCGACAGTTTTCGGTTGAAATGAAGACAGTTTTAATACCTGTTGGAAGAATTCCTCAGGCGACATCTAAACAAAAGAATAAATGATCAAGTGCCTTCGTTTAACTCACTTCTACCAACAATTATTCATCAGCTGAATATCTAATACATGATTGTACGTTCTATTGCTATAATTATCAGGTCTTGCCGATATCACATTGATTGAAATTATAGTATTTCAACGATATTATTATCACTTTCTCTTTATTAACCAAATAGCAGGGAGGCTGCTAACTATCTGTATTGAAATATCTTATCAATTAATCTATGCAGTGTGAACACAAATTAAATTATCGATAACATCTTAACTCTCAAGAGCCAAATTAAAAGGTGATAAATAATGCGTGATTGATTGGCGACCTAGTTGACTGAGCGATGACCTTTGGTGAACCCTACTGACCTGGTTGTACTTCGCTGGCAGTGCGTAATTCCCTCGATTCCTCGTTGAGTCTTTGCCCAGCACTCGTAGTTGGTTGTTTTTCTTGCGTCTCGACGGAACCTGATTGTCAGTGAGCACGCTCCTCTGCTCATCGATCGTAAGGGACGATCCAAAGTTCTGATCGTGGAGAGCCAGCCTGCTCTCGGTTAAATGACTGTCTTTGTCCATCGACATGGAAACGTTTGCACGGTTCAAAGAAGCAGCGTCACTAAAATCGTACTGATCCTGAGGCATGTACTGCTGAGCTTTCGTCGTGCGTCGTTTAGCTGCCAGTTTTGCGATGTGGCGCGTGTTGCTGGCAATCACGTCTCGATGGTCACGCAGGTGCAAGGGTGTTGACAGGTTGCTATGACTACTCAGGGTCACGATGCTTTTTTGGCGTGAAACAGGGGAGAGGGGAGAGCTGACGATCTGCTTCTGTTGGATCTGACGCGCGATTGGACTGGGCGAGAAAAATTTGTCGTCTTTGTTCTTTTGGCTGTACATTTATGAATATTCATGAGATGCAAATTAGAGTGATCATGTGATTTACTCTGCGTATTGAGCCAGATTGTACGATGCGTTCTTGAGGAACTGCTGTCGAGTATGGCTGTCTGTTCTGAAAATGCGAGTGCAGATTTTTGGAAGTATGAGGTCGGAGTTCAGTTCAGTTGTGTCATCTGCTCTGCTCACCAACGCAGTCAATCCGTCCTTCAGAAATTAAACCCTATAAATCATACTAATCTAATTAATATTCAATAACCAACCTTATGCGAATTGATATCCGGCAGAGAGAATTCATGATATTCTTGATTGTACAACTCCATGAGGTCATCAAGTGCTTTGGGCGCATTGAGCTGACGTTCATCAATCAGCGCTTTCTGTTGAACAATGATCTCGTGACAGAGCTCTTTGTGATCCCTCAGCATCTCCACGGCAACGTCACGCTTGGCAATTTCATAATTGCGTAGCAAGCAAGCAGACTGCATGTCGATGCTCTCCACCTGGAGCTCCTGCACGCGACACAAAAGCCGCAAGATCTCACGCTGCTCCTGCGACTGAAGGCTCTTGGGAAGCGCCTGCAATTCAAGTGTACACACACTTCCCTTCCGTGCATTCAATTACCTCTTCCAGTTGACCCGCTTTCTGGCGCGTGTCAATGACCTGCTTCTGCAGATCCTCCTTCAACTTCTCCGCCATTTGCCGCTCAGTGATGAGCGACTGAAGGTGCTCCTTAGCCTGCACAACGTCATCTGGGTCATCCAGTTCATCCGTGCTGCCGCCGTGCTTCTCTAATCTCTTCTCCTCAACTGCATTCAGAAAAAGATTTGTCTAAATGAATTGAATTGAATTGTAATGAATTGAATTGATTAAAATAAATTCAGTTGAATTGAATTGAAATGGTTTGAAATGAATTGTAATGAATTGAATTGAATTGAATCTTACAACGAAGCCGGTCGTCATCCTTGAAGTGTAATTTGCGTCCGGCCACTAACTCCTTCTCTCGTTCCCACCTGCCAACGGAAACAAATCGTAAATTATGTAAAATCTGCTGGTTGAGGAAATTCACTTTTGAATGATGCTTTGGTTGCGGTATATGTCCATGTTAACATCCATTGCTGAGCTGCTCAACTCCAAGACGCTTTGTCTAAGAGAGAACGATGCATGAATAAGACATGAGATATATCCTCTCACCTGAGGGCAGTCTGACTGTCAAACACGCGCATGAGCTGAGCCTTCAACCGATCGAGATCTGATTCCTCAGAATCCTTCTTTGCATCTTCCATCACGGCATCTAAGAGAACGCAAATCACAAACACAGAAGACTCAGGGAGTGAACTGACTGTGCACAGAGCGGATGCATGTGGCGTGGCTGCACGATTGCTTCTCAAGACGACGATGCAGTCGTTTAATTTCCTCTTTTAGATCTTGGATGATGTTGTGGTATTGCGCCAAGTGATACGTCACATCTGCCACGTTTCTCCGCACTTTGGTTTTGATATGTTTTGCTCTGTCAGCGTAAACTAATGTGTTGCGTGATTCTTCAAAGAACAGACTCGCTGGGCTGACGTGAGCGATCATGATGGTTTTGCAGTTGCCGCCCAGCGAGTCCTTCAGCAGGCGAGTCAGTTTGCTGTCTCTGTAATTGACGTAACGGAGCTTGGTTTTATCCATCGAACCTGAGATAACGTGATTACAAATCCTAATAATTGGATGAATGAATAAATACTGAGGGCGTTGATGCAGTTGCCAAGAGCCAGGAGGCTGCGGTTGATGTGAGCGCCCTCTACCATACGCTTCCCTCGGTTCTGCGTGTTTGCCGCTCGTTCTGAGCCGGCCAGGTCAACCAGGAAGAACTTCCCTGTTCGTATCTGTTGCGTGACGTCACGCAATCGACTCTGCTGCTGAACTGAGATCTGCAGAACAGCGTGCGATCGTGATGACGCTTTGTTTGCGGCGGTCGGTTCTTGGGTTCTTTCGCGATTTCCACGAATCAAGATCTCCATCACCTGAAAGGAAACCTGGAGGATGGAGGACACGTGACCTTGACCCTCTGACCTCTCCTGTGCACTGGGCGTTGACCTCACTCAAACCCGCGATCTGCACTCCCTTCGCGTCTTCACGAAGATCCAAGAATCCCGTCTCCGGATGAAGCAAATCACGGATCATTTCGTTGTAAATCTATGGAGATAACCAGCGTTATGGAAGAAGTGGCGGCGAGGGCCAAACTGACTTCGAGGTAAGAGAGTCGCACGCTGTATTTCATGCTCTCTTTGGATTTATCCATCTCTAAGAAAAGGTCATTGAGTGCATGAGCCATGATGCCTGGGTCATCATCCGTTCCTAACATGGTGTACGTTTTGCCAGCGCCTGTCAACAACAATGAAACGGCAGAAGGCATTTTAGCTCCGCACTATGCAATCATTTCATTGGTGGATTATTGCAAGTAGGCTGCATGAGATCAGCACAAGAAAAAAAGTAAACCTCTGATGTGAAACACAAGTTATAATAAGATATAATTCCTTCGATGCTATTTCAGGCAATCTGCAGACGGATTCCTTTTGCTTTGAACCCACAGAGAGTTCAGAAGCTTGAGAAGCAAACAAATTCAATGTTTTAAGCATACATTGGACATTCAAATTTTCACCATTTCTATTGAGCTGACAGACTTTTTGAGCCAACTCCATCTCCATTTGTTACTCCACAGATTTGCCAAATACAATTCTATAAAAATAATCCATTAGAAATCCTTTTTTTTCTGCTTTAAGAATGTAATTTATAATTTTATTTTATTTAAATTTTTTTTTTTTATCCATAAAAGTCGGCGGAATTCTGCCAAAAGTCAGAAAAGTCTCATGCCTGAAGTAGGTCAAACTCAAGAGATGTATGTGTGTGAGAGAGAGAGGCGTGCATTATTCACGCTCTTCTTCTCATAACAAGGGACAGACACCAGTTGGCGCATGTTCTGTTTGCATTATTAATCAGTTCATGCCGATGTGCACAATTCATACGGTTGCTAACAGCACGTGCGCAATTAGGCCCCCATCACATGACACCCATTGCGTCATGTGATTTTGTTGATAACTCGGTACCTGTTGCTCCGTACGCAAACACAGTCGCGTTGAATCCATTGATGACACTGGGGATGAGTGCTTTGGAGGTTTTCTCGTAAACTTCTTTCTGAGAATGGAGAGGAAATGTTATTAATCAAGTGCTTCAGGTCAATTAACATGGCATGGGGCATTGGCTGACATACAACACACATTGCAGGAGCGTTGAAGCACAATTATCGACAAAACAATAAACCAGCTTCCGCCTTCAAGACGGCGGTTTCATTGAGGATAAAAACAGCAACAGTGATCAGCTGATTAGATAAAAGAAGAGATATGAAGGTGATCAAATAGGCGAAATAGACGAGTGTTTGTTCTGCTGTTTTTTCATAAATAAGAGCACTCGAAGCGAAAAGAGAGATCGTGCAAATATTTGATACTCAACCTTAAGTGAACTATTTATTGCAACTGCTTTTAATGGCTGCATAATCAAGGAATCGCAAAACAAATTCAAAGCCACATGTACGAGAGAATAAATTATGGAGCATGGATATTTATTTATATAAATTATATAAATAAATATATATTATATTTATTAACCGAGTAAATAACATAATTTCCACAAATGATTGACAGCATTCGACTGTGAGCAAACAGAACGAAGCAGCAGAAAGCAGTCAAAACACCACGGAGTGCAGTCATGGATAAATATGAAGAACAAATATAACCGCACCCACGACAGAAATATCCACCAACCGAGGTTTCCGTTTGCGCAAAGACAAATCAGAAGAATGCGGAATTTCTGTGCATTGCAGAGATTCAATGGAAACGTTGAGTGCGTAATGGAGAGAACAATCGGAGATGCCTCTCAGATGCAAATTGCTTCCATGACCCACCCCAACACTGCCCTTTCAGCCCACACGGACGAATAACGATCGTCGCCAAATTGATTTCCCTTCCATCGGACCCCAGGAAAAAAGCAACAATTGATAGAAAATGGAACAGATATCCATAACAGTGTACAAGGGAAATAGATCAGCTTTGGTTGCCATAGAATTCAAAGAAACATCAAAGGAAAAAGGTCAAAAGTCAAAGAGAATTGATTCAACAACAGGTATCACAAGGAGATTGAAGATTACGCAATCAAATAGAAACACTCATGAATATTCAATTAAGGCAGGTATATGCCCAACATCACTTAATCAAAGTTAATAAACAAGGCAGAGTGGTTTATCAAGTTATTGGAAATGAAAAAAATGTTTAAAATCAGAGGAATGCAAGAGGCCATAAAGAGACACGTTTAAGATCGGATGACTTGATGCTTTTCAAAGCATTGATCTGAGGAAAAAATGAGGTCTATTCATAACATAATCGAGGATTTTGAACTCAATTATTGATGAACTATCAAAGTATGGATGCATCCAAAACAATGAACTCGGACACAACGCACAGAAAGAAACAATGGCTGAGGAAAAATGAACGCCAATATAGCTCCCCCCCTCTTGGGCATACGATGAGAGGGAAGAGGACAGAGGAGCAGAGGTGACTGACCTGTGAAGCAGTGCCATCAAACGCAGCGTCAAACATAAACTGGCGTTCGCGCGTTCTGTTCGCTCTGAGGATATCCTCGTTTCCATCTAAGGGATCCATAAGGACGACCATCTGCAATGCACACAAACGTCTCAAACACAACACAACAAAATAGGAAGCTGACCTTGTCATCAACACAGTGGCTGATGGGAGTAGCACCCTGGAGAATTTCATCCTCATTCATCGGCCGAATACGTAAAGCAACCTTAAAAAAAAACCGCAGAGATTAATTGTTGTTTAGGGACGTGCATGGGGTACTCACAATAAGGCTCTGGTCGTCCCCTCGTGGGGCCTTGAGGCTGACGTGGCTGCCGTCCACTGCAGGCTCATTCATCGTGTCCTTTGTCCATCAACCCATCATTCGCTAATGTTTCTGTAGTGATAAGGAAACGCAGTGTTAGTCCTCCTCACGTGAAGCAATGAGGCGCGCGTTTGAGGGGCACCCACATATTGATTCTGTGCTATGCGCAAGCAAATTTCCATTACACGTCCTTGACATTAGGAGAAGAGTAATTGAAGAGTAAATGAGCAATCAAAAATCAAGAAAAAATCAAATGGAGCAAAGGAAGTCAGAGTAACGGCCAGAATTCTGATCAACTTTTGGGTTTAATCTGCGTTGCTAATAATATCCCGTTAACTGCTTGGCGATGCTGAATTAATGCCTATGATTCAGTGATACGATAGATGGAGGGAACAGGGTCTCTTCTCTATGAATGTGTTTAATGTTTCTGCCTTGTGGCTGATCTGGGCATCAGCTGAAGCAATCATCTTCGCGTTCTGCAGATTAATATTTGAGTCACTCACAGAACCTGATACGCAATTACAAGAGAATGAAGCCAAAGTAGAAAAGAACAAAAGTACGATGAGTAAAAGTGAACATTGTGCTAAATAATATTGTGCTAAATAAGTGGCCGAATTTCTGCCTCATTATCTGCATGCTTTTTACTTTGCTCCTTTGATAGCTTAATTTAGCACCAGTGGCGGAGGCTCTCCTCCATGCAGTTGCCTCAATTTCACAATAAAGGGAATGTTGAGGGCTCTTCAAGGATTTCTCAGCTCTGTACAAGCCTAATTATTTAACTAATTAACCAGGAAGAACGGTGGTGATGTATGATCAAGTGTACAAGACAAGCAAGGAAAGGAAATTGGTGTTTTACGGCACACCAACACTAACGTGTGTTATACGGTGCCAATACAAGACAAGCAAATCTAATTAAGATCTAATTAAGGTAGCTGCATGAAGGTTTCGAATGTAGGTACATGTATACTGTATATTTATTTCTAATTATATGTGCATAGCAGTATACTACTAGGGCGGCCTCAGTATAAGTGTACCATATTCATTTATTAGACTCTTATCAGCATTTAATTTTAAGTAAATCTGGGTTAAACCGGTTTAGCGCACACATGATGTATAATCTTACGGATACTAATGACATCCATTATTCAACATTGGATCAATTAATTTAATCAACTCATTCTAGAGGCTTCAGTGTGTGCCTTGCTTTACAAACATAAATGATTAAACATATAATTGTATAATTATACAAATATGTTATTTTCATGATTCATATTAATTAACAGATGATTATGAGGTAATTATGATAGATTATTATAATTTCATAATAATATTAATAATAATCTGTAAATACTAATTAAAATCTTATTAACCAGAAGAAACTTAATTAAAAAAAAATTAGATTTAATTCACTGCTGGGCCAAACGCTCAATATTTCTGCCTATTAATTACCTTCATACCAATTCCTATTATATTTATACTCGCTGCTCCCAGATCGAGCACTTTCTTTCTGAACTGTCAACTGAGCTTTAAGCATGCATCTGTATATATGGCCATAATGGGGGGCGTCTATTCTTAAGAATATTAACTTAATTGAGTCTCGCGATAAGATTACATGTTGAGGTGGGATCAACGCTCGAGTTTCTTTCTGGAATCGGCCCTAAATTAAATTCAAATATAAGGTAAGATAAGATAATTGTATTCGCCCAAAGGAATGGTTTTACCAAAACAGGTGAATTGTTTAATAAATATGACAATTAATTGAGACCTGGATGATAACATCAAATATAGATTGTGAATTAATCATTTAATGAGTCTGATAGCAGAGGGCACAAATGTCTCATGAAGCCTCTTGCTTTTGGCTTTTAAGGCTCTGTATATCAGTCAATCACCATAATGAATAAATAACTATTATATATATATATATATATATATATATATATTATATACATAAAATGTAATAATAATTTTATCAGTATTTATATCCGATGTAAGACTACAGCAATCACTGTCACGCGTATTCGACCCTTTCCCTCTTAACTCTAAGCCTAAGCCTAGCCTAAGGCATTGAATGATTGCTTGAAAGAAGATTACATAACAGTTATAATAATAGTAATAGTATTAAAATAATTATTTAATATCATATTACTTATAAAATAAATATTAGTTCATTATATTTTTTATATTCTTATATTATATAAATAATCAATAACGTGACTTCAATTATAGCACGTTCCTTCAGTACAATTCATCTGATTCAATAACTCACAGCAAACTGATTTCTCTTCTATTCTTTTGATTAATCTCTTCAGTTGACAGCAAAAGTAGATCCGCGATTAGCACAGCTAATTCACTCAACGAATTACTTGCACAAAAAGTATCAAATTATTCGTTGTAAATCGTGTCCTTTGCGCAGTTGGAACCAATTTTTGAGTATTCTGTTCTTTATAAATGACAAATATATGGATTATTCTCACAGAAAATAATCCTGAAATTGACCTCTGAACTCATGACGTCACATCACCAAGGCGCGTTCCAAGCAAGCAGCAATTGCGCAGATGGTTTTCAGCGGTGAGCATCGAAGCTAGCTACGTTATGATTCCCGCTTTATCCGAATGATAGCACGATAACCCTATTAAATCAGATCAATTTGAACGAGAGGAGTAATGATTTCAAAAGAGCGCCATATTTAAAGAATTGGTACGAATTGCCATTGTAGAATGTAGATAGTACTCCATTTATTATAATATCATACATGTATTTTTATTATCTTCGGTATAATTATCGAGCGACCACGAGTCTTTATTGGATATCATAACGCACCCATATTGCGAAATGGACAAATCGTTATGATTCATTCCGATGAATCAGCATGATTTCATCATTTCGTGCAAAGGACGAAGCTTTTTATCACCCGGGACTCCAAAAAGAAATACTAAAAGCGCAGGGCGTGATTTGTGGACATCACATACAGTGAGAGACTGCCTCAGTGAGTTAGGCCGTTACGCCATTTTGCACACACTCGGAATATTAGACATCTGCTGTTCTTTCTGAGCATCGAATACAACAAAGTCATAAAATGGATGTAGTAGATGCTTCTGATGTATTTGAACATCTGCAGAATAGTTCATCATTGTCAGCTGAGCGCCTCCGCGCTTTCTGCCCGGTTAAATCGGCCGACGATGTTCTCAAAGCCAGAGAAGAATCAACAAAGTGAGTTTGTAAACATCCTTCCTGATTGTAAACAAGGACGTTATGATTACGATCATTCACGATACTCTGAATTCATAACGCACTGCTTCGCGCAACGCATATTCGACCAGACCAGTTAGGGTTAGCTTCGACCACGAGGCAATCGTCACCCGGCATTGCAAATAAGTACTATTCAATAGCAGACAACAGAGCAGTTCATCTGCGGTTTTAGTACACCGCGTTTTTCAGTGTTTTAGGATTCGGACATAATAGTTCTTTGCTATAATATATTATAATTATGCAACTGAGAGTGAGATGGCATACGAATACGGAATAGTCAATAGATCGTGAATACATGGCATACATGCGTGTATGATTTCTGCTTATCATTATGAACATTTACATTGCGACTGTACTCGCGATTATAATAACTACAGGACTTAGCCATTGACTGTGTATAATAATTATGCATGTATTGTCGTGTTATATACCATTACGTTATGGCACATACAGATTCTGTGTTAATAACGGCATAGTTGAGTGAAAGACAGACAGTAGATTATCTGAGCAATTAAGTGTCAAAATTTTACGAATTCCAATAATCTCAGAAAATCCGAAATGAAAATTGAATACAATATTCTGTAATAATGTGATATGAATATAAGCGATGAAGATTGATCAATTGTATATCCGCCAATGTTGTTACTAATATTTATTTGTTTAAGCAGCTAAACTATTGTAATACATATATGTGTACCTTGATTTTTCTCCTTTTTTTCATTCAGTTTTCTTTTTCGTTCTGTTGCGTTGTTCATTATCATTGAAAAAAGAGAATTATTTTTCACAAAATATAATGACATAAGAGATCTTTTTGCATAATTTCTTAAATTTAGTTGCATTTTCTTGTTGTTATTCAGATTCCTTGATTGGGCAAAATCAGAACCAAATCTAAAAGTCACAAGCGCTGATATCCCATACGGAATTCTCCCAGACCAGCTCCAGGGTTCACTCCACGACGTCCGAGTGTTCACTAAACGAGGTCCAGACGACACAATTTATGACAATAACCCTGAAATCAGGGAAAAGGTCATCATTCCTACATTCATCCCTGCCTTTGGTTAAACACCCTCATCCTACAGGTTCCTCGAGGGGCGTGTTTCTTGGAGATCACGAGTGGCCCCCGAAGAGGCGTGTTTTGCATAATCTACGCTCTGAAGAAGTTCACAGGGGGCCTCGGTGATGATGACGATTGCCAAGGAAACGCCCAGGCGTGGCTGCATTACTTCAGCAAACCAATGTCAGAGGCATCGCGCGTGCTGTGCATGAACAAAGCCAACGGAGAAGCAGCGCATTTGGCCGCTTTCTGCATCAACGATAAACTCATCATTTGCGCTGGCTCTAAAAATGTACACATGGCATTCACAGGCAGAGGTGCTTACACAGTGAAGGCATTTGTGCAAATTCAGGGCTTAATTATTGAAATTCTTTCATTTCATACTATACATGCATTTTTCAGATGATTTGGACAAATATGGAGCAAATGTTCGTTACAGTGTCGCAAAAGAAGTTGCGGAAACAGTCCTGGATCATTTGGAGGAAATGGAGGTGGAAAAAAAGGAGAGGTAATTAAGTAATTAATTCATATATTTTTAACTTTGTAGAAGTTAGCCTTATATATTATTAAGTCAGTGTGAATTCATTCCGTTGGCCAGTGGAAATCTCGCCCAGTCAGAGCGTAGAATTTCTGGTTGAACTCCGCGAACATTTTCCTCATTTCATGAATGGATTTGGGATCAAAAGTGCGATGTTCTCTTCCCTTGGTCTCACCTAAGCACTCTTTGACCTTTTCGTGTTGGAAGTAATAAAATCTCTTGGTGGAATTAAAATAAAACATCTGCTGTGTGTAGAACTCTCTAACTCCGAGGAATCTCTCCACTTTGCTTAATTCCTTGAACGGGTTTTCCTCAGTGAAACTCTCAGCGCTGACGATGTGGATCTGTTGCCGTGGAAACCACTTCAACCATCGCAGTAGATGCTCGTGATATTTTGATATTGAAATATGTTTTCCAAATTGTTTGTTGAATTCATCCGTTCTGATTTCACGAGTTTCTTCTACCGACTGATTCAATCGCACTCTTTTTAAATATCCTTGCGTGTAATCTGAAATCACTCGATCGGTCGGATCGCGAACAATCAGAATGAGTTTCATGGAAGGGTTCATTCGGTGCACCCTCCAGGGGACCCTAGGGGTGTGGAAGTACGCAGGGGATTTCTCCATGGTGATCTGACGCTCCGTCGCCAGCGGCATCTGTCGCCTGTACCATTCGATCCCTTTGTCGTAGTTCTGATCAAAATAATGTATTTCGTTATAAGCGGTGACGATATCTGGGTGGAAATTCAGGAATGTCAGCAGAGCTCTTGTGCCCGATTTCTTTGCTCCAATCAGCAAGCAGTTTGGTAGCCTCCTTTGCAATCCACTTGTGTAATCCAATCCATTTCTGAGAAATGTTCCTGCCGCCAACAAAGCCAACACAAACAGCACGAAAAGTCCAATTCGCTGCCTCTTCATGTTTTATGCTGCAATATTATGTTTCATTCCGTGTCACTGTGCAGTTGAACTGAATTGCTCCTCCATTATCCATTTCTATATTGTGCTGATTATTATATCCTTATAATCACTCTGATCATATGGATTGCACTCACTTATTCATTATATCATTATAAGCTAGTAAAACCGTATTCAGGGAAATTGTTATTGGTGCAATATTGATCAACAGTGATCATTTATCTGTTAATACTTATATAATAATTATTAAAAATCATTAATTAATAACAAATTATTATTATTTGGAATACATGTATTTTCTTTCATAGAATGGCTGACAAATCTGGTCTTAAATTGTGGTTGACAACTTTTAGTTTCAGCAAAAGACAAAACAGGCAACTTAATAAGTATGTCATCGACTATTAAACAATTATAAATATATCTCTCTTAAATTAACTACTTAATGCTGTCAAGATGACTTTGAATTCTTTATTCATTTCAGCCTGCTTCGTTTCCTGTCCTCCACAGGATTCACCGGAGTCTTTGAGATCTTGAACCCCAAACACAGCCACGTTGAAGATCTTTCGCATCTGAAAAAGTAAGCTCTTTAATTGCAATTTGTCAAAATCATTAAACGTCTGCATTTCTAGGCCTCTTCTCCAGTTCATTGCATGGACGACCAGTTCTGATCTATCGCTCAACTCCAAGTTGTGCTCCATGCCAAGTGATGTCGCAATTCAGGTGAAAACATCTCTGCTTTCTAATTGGATGCTTTTAACACTGCTATGGTGTTGCTATGGTGACCAGCTGTTTGTAATGTGTCTATAATTATTGCAGATTGCGCAGTGCTTTGGTTTGTCGTCTGTTAAATATGATGTAATACATATTGATGGCGTTGAACAACGCATGGAAGAAGTATGTTGTATTTTTAATTAATGAATTATCTAATTAATATTCATGATATGCAGATAAGGAAGTCATACCAGAAGGAAGGAGAAGTGCTGTACTTCATAACATCTGATGATGTCACTATTGGCCTTCTCAAAAAGAAATCTATATGGTATTATATAATTATTATTGTCACAATTTATACCTTAGATTGATCTTTCTGTAATTCTATCATTAATTATTACACATTGTACGTATCTTGTTATTGCCTTTATTTTGATTATGCTTGCTAACTGCATGACCGGTTGACCTAATTTTGTAATCCAATCATTAGGTACATAATTTGCCGAGCGATCCGTGAGAAAGTGCGAGGGGCTTTAAATCCAAGACGAAGAAATTCTAACCACCAGGCAGTGGTTAGGAAGGTCAGATAATTGACTGTGATTAAATTAATATTAATTAAACCAATTATTCAGATTGAGCAGAGAATTGGAGAAATTCAAATTTGGCTCGGATTGGACAAACGTACAACATCAGCTTGGAAGGTCAGAGTTCATTTCATGTGTTTTTTTAATTTCTCAATAATTATAACGCACTATTTTTGTTTAGAAACTTGGGGTTTCATTTTACCATTGGAGCTGTGAGAGAGGAAATTCAGAGGAAATTACAAACCAATTTCCTGTTATGTGGTAAGCGATGTCAATTGAATTTATTGTTTTGTTGTTTATTAATTATATTATTTTCGCTTCAGGAAGAGATTTCTTGAAGATACAAACCAGACAGACCAGATTATCTGAAGCTCTTTATCTGATCTTGTTAAGAGAGAAATTGTTGATTATTTTGCCAAGCATCTGTGATTTTTAGTTTGGTTTTACTCCGTTTCAATGCAATTTAATTTCATTTAAGCACAAGTTTTATTATTGTTATGTTTATGCATTTAGTGTTAAATTTGGTTGGAAAATAAAGTTATATTATATTGTGATCTGTTTCACTGGCGTTTGTATTGAGCCTCACTCAGATGTGACTCGATCTTAACTGATATTTGGCAGAAAGGAAACCTTTCGCAGCTAATGTCACTTTTTACTGCTTCAGTAATTATGACGTCAGCGTACGACGTGAGGGTCAAGAAGAACCTATAAGGTCAAAGGTCATAAGTGCGGATGGATCGAGGACGGAATCGACGGAGCCACTAGAACGGAGTATGATTCTCATCTACTTATATGGTTGAATTTAGTTATTCCTCTCAGTTGAAATCTGGAAAATAAAATAAAGAAATATGACGCAACAGAAATAAAACTGTTGTCTGCTGAGAACAGGGAGCTGAAAGAGCAGGTTGCCATAAGCGTCGTTCTCTACTTATATGGCGCTAATTAACCAAGAATCTAGACATCGTTGATGTTTCATCGAATCGTCTTTTGAAAGTGAGAATCAGGCGGGAAATTGAACTCAGAGTTTCAATTTTTCTTCCTCTCTGAATATTAGTACTGTGGATATTTGTAGCATCGTTCCATTAGCATTTCTTGATTTTCACACCAGAAGAGAGCGTCTCAAAGAAAGACTGCCAAAGTGAAGCAACATCCGTTTTGTCCGCAATACACCGGAAGTGACCGTGCAGTGCGGAGGGCGACCCCGTAGCGAGAAGAATCTTGAAAATGGCGTCGAGCGAAACGAGCGGAGACGACTCACTTTATCCCATCGCTGTTCTCATCGACGAACTCCGCAATGAAGATGTCCAGGTGGATATTTAAATATCTCTCTTTTCACATCTTCACTGTTTTATTTCGTGGTGCGATCTCATTCAGCGCATGATTTTATGTGTTCCCCGGTCATCGAAGCGATGAAAATGTGGTATTATCGCCCACCTCAGCTGATTACAATTTTGTAAAAGTTTGATTTTCCGACAATTATGTGCTATTGTATCACATAGGGCAATCAGACCGACCCGCTATGGGTGAATTCTGGGTTTCGTGTCCTTTGATCAACCCAAAGACGCCGTTTTTCTTGATAGTTCCATTTTGTAAACACTGCTCTGACTCATTGCTCAGGATTTTAGTTTCATCATGTACTCATGATCATGTAGTGATGTACTGAAGAAAATTACTCCCCCCAACTATAGCACAGATTCTCGGACGAGGTCTGTATACCTCGCCCGACGGTAAGCCGCTTCTTTTTGCGTCTACTGGCTTCGAGACTGCACACTCAGCTGATTGCATGATAAATATAAACATATTATCCGACAAATCCTTGTGGCTTGTGTTTAAGCCCTCCAGACGTTAGATGGTATATTTATGCTCCAAGAAAAAACAATATGAGCCAGTACCATCATGTCGAATTTACATTAATTAAAACCTGCAACAAAAAATCAATTCGTGAAGAAGTAAACAAATGCCATTTTGCGAGTGACGTCACTCAGCACTTTCCCGCTCAAACTTCTCTCACGACTTTTGAATGAAAATAATAAAATTGTTCATATACTGATTGGTGATGCTCAAAATATTGCGTATTAATGATTTATACGTATTCCTTTGTGAAGACTGTATAAATCACTTGCGCAACTGCAAGGGAAGATAGGCCGCATGTTGGAACTGCTTAGCACGGGAAAATTGTATGCGCATGCATGTCTGTTTACTTCGCACTACGCAGGCGCAGTGCTCTGGTTTATTTATAACATGTGGAGAGCAGGTCATGTGACACAACAATCGGAAAGCAGAGAGAAATCTGTAATGTCACTTTTTTTCGTTGCGGATCCAGTTTAAGTAGGTTTATGGTACTGGTTTCGAACAAAATTTAGTACCAGGGTCTACCTAGTATGGCTCTGCAGACCCTGGTGCCTTCATAAATATAATTATAAGTGTGGAATTCTAGAAATCGTGGTTCGCAAACTGGAGTTTAATGCGTTTACAGTACAGCGAGACCCGCTGTAGTATGTCAGCTACCCCAACTATTACTTATTTACTAGTGTTACCCAGTGAAACAGGCAGCCCAGTACAGTACTCTAGTAGCCACATACTCTCTCTGAGCCTCGCAACTGGCTAATTAATACTACTGCTCAGGCGCTGATTGGAACTTGGAAGTTCAAAGGTCAAAGGAAGTTTGAGACTGCTTTGTTATGAATCTGCCTATGATGCCAATATGTGCTGATTCAGCGATTTATTAATTTCCTTGACTTCAGTACTGCATTATTATTTTATTATTGGCCATTCCATTTTATGTAGGGAAATCGTAATGTTACAGTCATTGCAACAATAGCTTGATTTCCATTGTGGCCCATCATGTTTACATGTGACTTGCTCCCTGTACATCTGCCTCATCTGTGTCATTCACATTTCGAATAAATATGAATCAAACCTTGAATCATTTCATCATCTATGATCTGCCTTTAGCTGATGATGACTCACATCGCCTTCCAATTATCAATGTTTTCTGATTTCTTTCAGTTGCGACTGAACAGCATCAAGAAGCTCGGCACGATTGCTTTGGCGTTGGGCGTAGAGAGGACGCGAAAGGAGCTCATTCCGTTCCTCACAGACACGATCTACGATGAAGATGAGGTCCTCCTGGCTCTTGCCGAGCAGCTCGGAACCTTCACCCCTCTCGTGGGTGGCTCCGATCACGTCCATTGCCTGCTGGTGAGCATGGTTGCCATGGTTACCCTCCCCTTCTAACCCCATTTGCTTTTAGCCTCCCCTTGAGAGCTTGGCTACAGTTGAGGAAACTGTCGTCCGCGATAAAGCTGTCGACTCACTTCGCATCATCGCTACCCAGCATTCAACCGCAGATCTTGAAAATCACTTTGTTCCCCTTGTGAAGCGTTTATCGAGCGGTGAGCTTAGCGTTGATGTTTGCTGTTGTTTCATTTTTTTTTTTTTTTTTTTCGCAGGCGATTGGTTCACATCCAGGACTTCCGCTTGTGGCTTGTTCAGTGTTTGCTATCCGCGCGTGTCAAACGCTGTCAAAGTGGAATTAGGAATGTGAGTATGCAACGGAATTACACCGGCATTTTGTTGCGTTTTGTTTTAGCCATTTCCGGAACTTGTGTGGAGACGATACGCCCATGGTGCGCAGGGCTGCCGCTGGGAAGATCGGGGAGTTTGCCAAAGAGGTTGACATGGAGTTCCTGAAGTCAGAGCTGATCCCGCTGTTCACCACGCTGGCCAGCGATGAACAGGATTCGGTTCGTCTGTTGGCGGTCGAAGGATGCGCTGACATTGCTTCTCTGCTTCCGCCCACTGACACGGAGGCCCTGGTGATGCCCACCCTGAGAGACGCAGCCAACGACAAATCGTGGAGGGTGCGCTATATGGTGGCGGATAAATTCACAGAACTGCAGAATGCGGTTGGCCCTGAGATCACCAAGAATGACCTGGTGGCTGCGTTCCAAACGCTGCTCAAGGATTGCGAGGCAGAGGTCAGAGCTGCAGCCGCCAACAAGGTCAAAGGTCAGTACATTTGGGATATTCTGTGTTCACATTAGCTGTTTTTTTGCGTTGGTAGAATTCTGCCAGAATTTGGCTCCTGACAGTCGCGAACAGCTGATCATGACAAACATCCTGCCCTGCGTCAAAGACTTGGTCACGGACGCAAATCAACATGTGAAATCAGCGCTGGCTTCTGTCATCATGGGTCTGTCGCCCATCCTAGGGAAAGACAAGTGAGTGCTTAGGTTGATGGTTCCCTCGATTTAATATCTTTTGTTTCAGCACCATTGAACATCTGCTGCCTTTGTTCCTCATTCAACTGAAGGATGAATGCCCAGAGGTTAGGTTGAACATCATCTCTAATCTGGATTGTGTTAATGTGGTTGGTGGCTTGATCGTGGAGTGAATTGTGGCTGATTTATTTTGTTGATAGGTTATCGGCATCCAACAATTGTCTCAAAGTCTGCTTCCTGCCATCGTTGATTTGGCTGAGGACACAAAATGGCGTGTTCGTTTGGCGATCATTGAGTACATGCCTCTGCTTGCTGGACAGTTGGTATGGCGTTCATATTTCTCTTCAACATTTTTTTGATTTGTGCTTTTCACAGGGAACCGAATTTTTTGATGAGAAGTTGAACGCCCTCTGCATGACGTGGCTGGTTGACCATGGTTTGTGACTCACTCCTCAGGCGCTGTGTGTCCTCATTGCTCTTACAGTGTTTGCCATTCGTGAAGCGGCTACCATCAACCTGAAGAAGCTTGTGGAGAAGTTTGGCCCTGAGTGGGCGGGCCAGACAGTGGTGCCAAGGATCATCCCTATGTCGCGTGACGTGAATTACCTGCACCGCATGACCTGCCTGTTCTCTATCAATGTCAGATGAGCAATATCTTCTGGTGAATGTTATTTCATTGTTTTTATTTCAGCTGTTGGCTGAGCCCTGTGGTTCTCAGTTAACCACGCGGCAGTTGCTTCCTGTCGTGATTGAGATGGCGGGTGATGCCGTGGCCAACGTCCGATTTAACACGGCCAAAACGCTGCAGAAGCTGGGTCCTCAGATCGATCAACCGTGAGTTTGATGATTTGTCGTCATGGCGATGTTACAGTTGCTCTATTGCAGGACGCTGGAGAAACTCGTGAAGCCCTGTCTAGAAAAACTTAAACAAGATCCCGATAGTGATGTGCAATTCTACGCGCAGGAAGCTCTCGTTGGTGAGTAGGCCCCTCTGGTGGTGTGTCTGTTTTGCTGTTTGATGGGAGGAGGGCAATTTGCTTCATTTTGAGGACAATTCTCTTGCATTTTCACTGATCATGCGTTTGAGTGAATTCTCTTTGTGCTGCTTTGGTTCTAGATCACGCAATATCATCGTGTGACAACACACAGCTTGTATTTATTAAATCAGAAATGTTTGGTGTATATCTTGCCATTTATCTCTGAATGTAGAGGCGATCTTGAAAAGTGGCTCACAATTATATTTGTTCTGTTTGCTTTGTCTTGTTGATTTTTGTTTTAAATTGTTATCTTTTTTCTTTTGCAGTTCTGAATTTGACCTGAGTGGCATTTCGTTCTTCATAAATTAATTGTTGTTTGTGAGTATGCTCCCTGAATGACACATCAAAATAATCCATGCTCCCTCTACACTGAGATTCCCTGCTCCTCTTCCCCTCCCCCGCATATCATTGTCTGGATATTACCTCCTCTTCCTTGTCATTTGCATCATTTGTATCAATAAATAAATTCTTGGCGTAGCTGAAACTCATGATTCCAGAGAAATTATTTCCTTTCATTTTTTTTCGAGCGTTTGGATGCGCTTTATGGCAGTATGCGTACTAATTTCATTGTTCTTCTTCTTTTTGTGAATTTACTTTTCTCTTTTTGTATTCTGTGGAATTATTGTATTTAAAAGTTATGATACGATAAAAAAAAAAAGAAGGAAAATTGTGATAGAAGAAATACTTCTGTGTTGGCGTTTTTATTTTTCTTCTGGCAAATATTAAAATCAGATTTAAAAATAAAATTCTATGTATCGCTTTGTTTGCCCAGGACGTGCACGGTAGCTTATCTGACGAACGTGCAAAATGCATAAAAATGCACATGAATGATAATAATGGCAATGCCCATTCCCCATTGAAGTTATGATCCACTGTGAGCCTTAATTACACTGTAATCAACTTTTTCATTTGTGACTCGAACTATGTGCAATGACCTCAGTCACGATAGAGCTGATTAACTCGATATGCAGATTAACGGAATTGAGATTCACAATTCATTATATACGTAACAAAGCACGGTCTCTAGTGTGCTGATAATTGTGTAAACCGCAGATGACTTCACAGACAGAATTCGCCAATTAAATCCCAATCGTGGACAGCAAGAAAACGTGCAACATTTGCTATAATTTTTTTCCTTTTTCATATTTTGTTTGCCCTTCTTGTTATGTGTGTGAAGCCAATGATACGAATAAATAGTAACGCACTTTGATAAATCAAAGCGAGGAGTAATGTCTGATCAGAGATTACTAGCATGCGTTGATCAATGATGTAGAGTAATACAGAGCATCGAATAGGAATTCAGCTCTAAAAATATGCTTCACTGGTTCCCTGGTCATATATGGAATGACGCAGGCACACACCGATGACAGGCGGTATCTCATTGGCTGCTATTTATACAGTGAAACCCCGTTAACTCGAATTTGAAGGGACCAGCGAAAACACTTCGACGAATCGGAGTTTTCGAATTCTCAACATTATGGTAACGTTATGATCTATGAGATGACGTTATGATAGTGTATTGATCTCAAATTACGTTATGATAGCGTAATGACCTACCCTTGAACACTTTGAAGCTGCCAACACATGAACAAAAAAAATTAAACTATTTGTTTGCGTTGTTTATTGAACATCATTTTGAAAAGAAAGATAAAATGATCGCCAGAAACTTGGTCTCCAGGGTTACACACGTGATCTTTCGTTTAGTCGCCATTATTGCAGAGATGTTTTCGCAGAGATTCGTCGACAAACTGATTAATGTGTTGTGACGAATGATCGGGTTTTATACTGATGGGCAGAGTTGTTTGATATTCAAAATAGCAGCACTGGCATTCTACAGCGAGGAAGAGATCAGGGCGGCTAAAGATCTGCTTTGTGCTAAAGCTCATGTTCATGCCAAGGATGTTAACATTAATTCTGAAATGGCTAACAGACAAAACACAAGCACGCGCAGTGCAAAAGAGGCGACACTAGATGATATTGTCGCCATTATTCAAAAAATAGACAAAGTTGAACACAGTTTGATGTTTGCTGTAGATGATGTGACCAGGGTGCCCTCGTTGAACCCTGAAAGTTGCACATCGATGCTGCTCATGGAGGAGATGGCAGCCATGAAAAAAAGAAATGCACAAAATGTATGACTCTATGACCAGAATGCGTGAAGAACTTAACAGGCATGATGATATCTTATATAAACACGACCGTCTCATCTCAGAAAGCTTCGATAGAAATGAAGCACATCTAGATTACTGTATGCGGAATGATGATTCAGGCAAAATTAGGACACAAAATCCCATTGATGCTGACACAGAAGAATTGAAAGACACTACAGGCGAAGAATTTGATGCTAAGATTCCTACCATGGCAGGAGTTGCTGTTATGGGTTATGAAAACAAAGGCTTTAAAGAGCTGAAGAAACATCAAGAAAAGGAATCGAAAACGAAACTAGAGAAAGAGAGGTATAAGAAGCAGAAAACATCTCAAGGCACTGCAGACAACTCTGACCAGTTTCTTTCTGGTCCGAAAACCGTCAAAGTTGTACTTACACGTGCACATCCAGACTCGACTGTTGATGGACTCAAAAATTACATCAAAACCAAGGGTAAGGAACAGAACATTGAGGATATCAAAGTTGAAGACCTTTCTTCTCCTGAATGGGAAACAAAACGCTTTGTTGTGACGCTATCCGCCCAAGCACAGGACGTTGTGATGAATACAGATTTCTGGCCCAAAGGCATCCAGTTTGGGAAGTGGTTCAATCGAAATATTAAAAAGAATCAAGATGGCGCTTAGGAATCTCCGCATCATTTCTTTCAACTGTGTAAGACGATGCACTCCTTACTTACAGGACACCTTGGGATCGCTGAAATGTGACATTGTGTGTCTACAAGAAACATGGTTGATACAGAGCAACGAACATTTTCTAGGACTCAGTGATAATTATGTACTGCTGGGTCGCCCAAAAGGTGGTACTGCTTTCTGTACAATAAGGTTTTTGCTGGTCGCGTTAAGCAGATTGAAATTAATAGCAGCAGGGCATGTGCTATTGTTGTGCAGTTAACGAGAACATACACTGTATTAATTGTTAGTGTTTACATGCCATGTGATAATTATTCCGGTCATAACGTTCTCCCTGAGTATGATGGTGTTCTTGACGCAATTGAGCAAACACTTTCGTCAAACACCGGTTCGTCGTGCAACGATTTTGTTATCTGTGGAGACTTCAACACGAGTTTTGAACGGTTCAACGCGCATTCGCGACGCTTGTCGGATTTCCTGGATTTCAACAACCTCAAACTTTGTTGGCGCTCCAACTCTGCTCAGGTGAATGACACTTATACATGTACAAATTATAGTCTGAAACATTTTTCTCGCATTGATCATACATTAATGAGCCATAATATATTTTCATTTCTCCGTAATATCAGATGCGACGAATCCATCTAACCATAATCCTATACTCATGGCTTTCCAGTTGCATGTAGATTGTGTGCAGTCACGCTCAGACGATGCCCCATCTCAACAGTCAATGAAGCGACGCAGATGATCACATCGATGCATACAAACGTCAACTTGATCAAGAGTTGGGAACAGATTGGTCTCAGGGTGGAGCTTTTGCGTACAACAACTCAAGTTGTTCTGATGAACAGCATCACGGAGGTGTAACCAAGTTGTGTGACTACATCATTCAATCATGCTTGTCTTCAAGTGAAAAGACAATCCCAAGTAGAATAGCACGACGTCCTCCGATTGCAGGATGGAAAGAACATGTCAAGCCATTAAGAGAGAAAGCTATGTTCTGGCACTGGCTTTGGTCATCCTGTGATAAGCCGAATTTTGGTCAAGTTTATGAAGTTATGAAAATGACAAGAAAAAAGTAACACTCAGCCGTAAAGCATGCTAAAGATAATCAGTTTGATATGAGAAAACGCTCTCTTGCCTCAAAAATTGAAGATGGAGCAGATTTCTGGACAGAGCTGCAGAAAATTAATCCGAAAAGAAGACTTGTGCCTCACAACATTGATGGGGCAGAAGGTGCCAAAGAGATCGCGTCTCTATTTGCCAGCAAATATGATGAATTATACTCCAGCACACCAACAAGTACAGCAGAAATTACCAGACTAAAGGAGGCTATAGAGGCAAATATTGCAAGGGACGAACAGTACTCACTCACACGCTTCTCAGAAGTTGATGTTCGAAAGAATGTTTAAAGACTCAAGAAAGGCAAAGGCCTCTAGGGGGTTTGAATCTGACCATCTTATACACGGCAGCGCAGTCCTCTTTCGGGCTATATCGGTGCTTTTCAATGCTATGATGAAGCACACATGCTCCCCCAAGCACTTACCTGTGCTAAGATTATATCAATACCAAAGGACAATCGGGCCTCTCTGTTTGTCAGCAAAAACTATAGAGGGATTGCTCTATGCAATGCAATGTGCAAGTTGTACGACCTGACAGTTTTATCCAACTTTAAATCGTCACTCACGACCACTGACAATCAATTTGGTTTCAAACCTAAATTGTCAACGGTCATGTGTAATGCAGTCCTGAACGAGACCGTGAATCATTATACAAGTAATAAATCTGACGTGCATGTGTGCCTCCTTGATGCCAGTAAAGCCTTCGATAAGGTCCATTTTGAATGCTTGTTCTCACTCCTGATTGCCAGAGGGTTACCAGGTGATTTGTTAAAACTTTTGCTGCATTGGTATACGAGCCAGCATATTGTGGCATCTTGGGAGACATGTATATCTAACTCTTTCAGTGCGGCCAACGGGGTTAAGCATGGTGGCGCATTACCCCAATATTGTTCACAGTATACTTTGATGAGTTGTTTGTTCGATTAAAGGAGTCTGGTATTGGATGTCATCTTGGGCTACACTTTGTCGGCGCCTTTGGATACGCAGATGACGTAACTCTTATAGCACAAAGCTTATCCGCGATGAAATTAATGCTTGCGACTTGTGTCAACTATGCAAAAGAATATTTAGTTTCATTCAATCCCTCCAAAACTTCATGTTTAAAATTTGGGTCAAAGAGAAGAGATAAAGAGGACCTATTTCTGGATGACACACCTATCAAGTGGGTAGGAGCAACTCGCCATCTTGGGAATATGATCTCCAGCACTGGTGACTATGATGCAGAAGACTGTCGACTCAAGATTCGTCACTTCAATATTGCTGTAAATAAGCTTCAAGGCAATTATGCCGGTCTTAACTCTGCAACAATGAGTAAACTCTTTGTCAGCTATTGCTCTTCTTTCTATGGTTCTCAACTTTGGAAGCTGGGTTCTGCATCTGCGAAATCAGTTTGTGTACAATGGAACAAAGGAGTGAGAAGGATCCTCAAGTTACCACATAACACCCACAGATGGCTGTTAGCACCTTTAGTTGGTCAGGTCGACCACATCTCGGTTCAGATTGAGCGCGTTTTTAAAAATTCTTTGGATCGATGCTAAATTCAGAAAATGCGATAGTTGCGTACTGTGGTCGTATTTCCTCTATACCCAACTCTAGAATGGGAGCGAATCGTGCATATATCCTGCGA
>KB308559.1:310707-391139 GCA_000328365.1 Capitella teleta
CTATTGACAACCGTGACTTGGAAATGTACAAAATTGAGATTTAGACGTCATGAGGCTGAGCGATGTTATTTATTACTACATGAATATCATTCAGCTCTGACAGCAGAGCTATTTGACGCTCAACGCTAGGCCCTGCGTGCTTCCCCCGAAGGGATACAAGGGATGTTTTGCAGAGTGCACCTCTCTGTACGGCAGGGGTCGGCATCTGGCGGCCCGCGGGCCGGATCCGGCCCGCGAGGGCTCTGGATCCGGCCCGCGGCCTCTCTTATGCTTTTTAATCAAATCCGGCCCGCCGAAGTCTTTCGAATTCACATTTCGTCTAGCTGACATATTTTGTATTCACGCATATAAACACTTGGTCATTCACACATTATTCGTTATGGCTGTCAATAATATTTTGGATTGAGCATTGTCTCCGTACTGCACGCATCACCTCCCCTGCCCCTCTTCCCGCCTAATGTTTTGAGTTGTTTTTAGCACGCGCCATTTCTCAACAATAGCGTTATCTTTTATAGCTGTCGATTTCTGATAGCACAGCTCCCGAAGACAATTTTCTTCAATGTTTTGACAAGCGCTAATTTTTAAGTTTTGTTTTGATTTCTGGGAATTTAAAAATTCAAGTTGTTTTCGATGGCATATGGAGCACTTCTTCATACATCGTTCAATACGGTTCCGTCATGGCTGCTGCTACCGGTCAAAAACGAAGAAAAGTAGATTTGGAGCATCGCCGATTTAATCCAGAATGGCAATCCAAACACCTATTCACGGAGCTCAATGGATGACTCACCCAGAAATAGCAGCACTGAGCCTGAGTGACCGTCGTTCAGAGGCATCGAGACAACTTGCTCAGCGCCAGTAGCAGAAGATGATGTTCAAGAAAGCGACCAACGAGGGAGAGCAGAACACACGCGCCAGCTTTGAGGTTGCCTAGCTGTGTATAGCGAAGAGAATGAAGCCATTTGTCGATGGAGAATTCATCAAAGAATGCATGCTGGCCACCATTGGAGCAGTTTGTCCAGAAAAGAAGTCTGTGATCGACGAGAGCACCGATGTTGGTGATACTGCACAGCTAGCAGTTTTCGTGCGAGGGGTCACTCGGCAGATGGATGTCAGGGAAGAGTTCGCTCAACTTGTCCCTATGAAAGGCACGACCACAGGTCAGGACGTCTTGGATTCTCTCCTGAAATGCATCGCTGAGATGGAGCTTGACGTCACCAAGATGGTTTCCATTACAACTGATGGCGCACCAGCCATGGTGGGAAAGAACAAGGGAACAGCCTCCTTGCTCCAGCGCCACTGTAAAGCAGCAGGCAGCACTCGACAGCTAAAGAAATTTCACTGCCTCATCCACCAGGAGGCACTCTGTGCTAAAGCAGCCTCTCTTCAGGATGTCATGGCAACCGTTGTCAAGGTTGTGAACTTCATACTGTCACATGCCCTCAACCATTGGCAGTTCAAGGCACTTGTGGAGGCCGCAGAATTAGAGGCAAATGGTGACCTTGTCTACTTTTGCGAGGTTCGATGGCTGAGCCGAGGCAACATGTTGAACAGAGTGTTTCAACTCAGAGAATGCATCAGTGAATTCCTGGAGTCCAAAAATAAACTTTATCCTCAGTTCAAGGACCCCGAATGGATCTCGCGACTGGCCTTCTTAGCTGACATAACCACGCACATCAACAACCTGAACATGCAGTTGCAAGGGAAGGATAACCTCGCACCTGAGCCCATGGGCAAAATCTCTACTTTCGAATTGAAGCTTCAACTGTGGTCTGGGAGAGGCAGCTGTGAAATGGGAACTATTCTAACTTCCAACGGCTCACTGAGTCTGAATGCACGGATCCAACTCCTTTCGTCGAAGTCATCAGCCAACTTCGAATGGAGTTCAAGAACAGATTTGGAGACTTCCGCGCGTATAAAGAAGAATTCCGTCTCTTTGTGGCACCGTTTGATATCGATGTCAATGATGTACCCACTTGGTTTCAAATGGAGGCAATTGAACTGCAGTGTTCAGAGGAATTAAAAGCCAAGTTCAGTTCTTGTTCGCTTTTTCATTTTTATAAAAATGTTATCGTTCCCTCTGGGCAGTTTCCCTCCCTTATCGATAATGCTCTTCAGGTTGTATCAATGTTTGGTAGTACCTATCGATGTGAGCAACTTTTCAGCAAGATGAAATTTTCTAAGAGTCAACTTCGAAGCCAGCTCACAGATAATCATCTTAACGACATTCTTTTTTTATCGTCATCTGTTTTGAAACCCGATCTCGATTCACTTTGTTCAGATCGTCGTCATGTTGTATCTAATGTGCAAGGAATAAAGCTGAGTTCAATTAATATTTTAAAACGAATTATGTTTTTATGTTTTCTTACCACTTGTCCAGACATCTGGTGGCATGAATCGACTCAATACATGTGTATGGTGGAAGGAGAAATGAGGCGGGGGTTTTGGTAACATGAAATACTATAATCCTGCATGGTCCTGTCATTTGGCTTTGTTCATATTCGGCCCCCTACCCAATTTGAGATGCCGACCCCTGCTATATAGGCTTCGAACCTCCAGTGGCCAGCCTTTCGAGGCGAGCACGCTAACCACTCGGCCACCACCTCTCCCTGCGAACCTTTCCAGTGTCGTTCGAGTATGGTGAAGATGGCTGTCTTGAACCATTCCTGGGCGTATTTGTCAGTCCCGTCGCTTCATCATTTGAGTCCATTTCGTTGGATAACGAACTCATCTTGTCATGGAAGTACTCAAAAGAATGTACACTAGGATTCACAAATTGACTGCGCATTAGTCTAGATAATCGATTCAAATTGGAAGAAAATAACGAGAATAGACATGATTATTCTATATAGAAGGCTTGGAGCTCCAATTAGCATGGGTTAACCTAATTATTAAGGCATTTATAGATCGGCGTTTCTTATGCACTTCAATTTGAAAATGATGCTTATATAGTCACGATCACGAGTATAAATACTTTAGGGCCTGCTATCTCTTCGTACCCTGTTAAGTTTTCACACATCTGCTTATTTCTTTCTTGTGATGATATATCTGTATAAACATATCAAGTAGTGTACCCTTTATGCACACATTTTCAATTCATGTGGTCTTTATCATTGTAAATTGACGCTTCGGAACCGCCTTCATTTGGTCGATGTTTGCTTTGAACCGTGGCCAATATTTTTAGCAAAATAAAAATAAGATCTTGCAAGGGGTGCAATCTGCTGACGAAGGCATACAAACCCCAGAATACGCGGCTGACAAAAAAGCCGTGATTGACAGTGTCGCCCAGAATCGCCATCAATTCTGCATTGAGCCGTTGCTCAACAGCCCAGCCTCCTTGCTCCCAAAAGCGCTTCTGTTTATGGCTTTGCCTCTTTTGGTATCCAGAGCAATAAATATGGTATGGTCTGGTGCTCTGCTTCGATAACTGGTTCTTTTCATTGAAATTCTTGGATGTTTATTAGGCTTCATAGCGTCCTCAGGGAACGTGATCGGGCTGAGGTTTTACATTTGAATAAACCTTTGAATATGATTTCAATGATCACGTGAAATGCAGGGAATCCCCATGGTCAATTGGTATATTGCAGTAATATATATACCCCAAGATAAATCCAGGAAACTTGAATGATTTCTGTGAATGGGGTTCGTATTTCAGGAAGAAAGGAAGGAAAATGGTGTTTTACGGCACACCAACACTGGCGAGTGTTATATGGTGCCAAAAATGTTTGGATTATAAAAAATATTATCAAGGATACAAATAAATCATCTACATTTTGTATGTTTTAAATTAATAATTCAGGTTAATCAGACTCCCCAGAAGGCCCAATAAGGAAACTGCACATTGTGCTTATTGGCAACTGGCAAAAGTATCTGAAAACTCATGATAAATAATACAATGCAATGCACGAAAGGGCTGTTAGGTGCAATAAGCGAGCATAAGGCATTCACTGGGCACATTAGTAGTCATTGGGGAGTGATCTCAAACGCCTTCAGCAATGCAGCTGACCTCAGAGAAAGCGTGGAACATTGCAGTGCTGCACTTGATTGAGTTAGGACAACATACTCGGCTTGGTTCCACGTGTCAGCCTATATATAATTCATTCCTGCGGTCGTGGCAATCAAAGACCTCACCGCATGGCGTTGAGCTGACACTTTCGTCTGCTCCTGTGTCCGTGTGTAAAGAACCACTTCTGTCGGAAAGGGAAGGGATAAAATGCGTCAGGGTGTCCTAGCATGTTTGCAAAGTAAGTGTTTTGGTGATTCATAAAACGTTATTGTGTGCAGTTTCAATTGGCTTTCACTCGTTTTGACATTCTCACAAGTGAAGAAGGTAATACATGCACTTTTTCACGTTGAAAGTCAAGCGTTGGATGTCATTCTGAAGTTTTGGAAGCCTGTGTGAACATATTCATTGTGTACTTGAATACCTGTCATACTTAGATGCAAGTGTAGCATGTTAAAGGTATGCAATATTCACACCATCAGGTCCAATGTCCATCAACCGGGTGGTATATTGGATAACAATTATAAATTAACATCAAACGAATCCAGGTATGATTTGCTAATACACATAGATAGCTCTCTCGCCAATACAGTACCTTAGATAAGCTATCACCCTCAGCAGAAAACAAAACTCTCGAGTCGACTATTGTCATTAGACTTCGGAATCTGCTGATCTTGACTTAAGATAAACCCCACTGCGACCCTGTTCGTAATGAAGAACAGTGTACACCCAAAGCACGTATATTACCTTCATTTCTGTCTAGCTGTTCGAACGACAGGATGACTCAAATTTCTTTTGTCAGTTCGAAGCCAGCGGACGAGAAGCTTGAAGTCTCGGTCGAAGTTGGCAACATAGTCAATGGACGAGATAAGAAGAAGGGATGGAAGTGCATTGCAGCTCTGGTTGCGTCCATTGTCCTCGGGATAGGGTTAGCCATCACCGTGGTTGTCCTCAGTCGGATGCTGATCGGATACTGCTTCGATGACGACCATGAGAGTGGTTAGTGGAGCGCTAGTGTTTGCGATGGATGAATATTTGCTGTGAGTTCACAGGGAAAGTCAGCGGAGCTAGTTTTATCGACGAGCCGACGATCTTCTCATTTGATGATGTTTTCAATGGTTCATTTTATGGGAGTTCTGCGTCGGTCAGTTGGGTGCCAAGTAAGTATAACACTTTAACAAGTATTATAGGAGTGTGTTCCATAAGTCAGTATATGCAACATTTTCCACCACTTATGTGGTGTGGCTGTAAATTATACAGTATTAATTATAATAATTAATATTGATTAACATTGAATGCATTCGGTGATTTGTTCTGCATGTGACCCGTAGATTCCAACAATTACACATATCGCAATGCGGATGGCCATGTCATGAACGTGGACGCAGCCACACAGGAAGAGTTCATTCTAGTGCACAACTCCATGTTTGTGAGCGTTGAAATATGAATCCAACCCCAACTGCCTTCGTTTCCTCTCCAGGCAGAGACACGGGCTAGTTATTATTTCCTCGCTGAAGACCACAGCTTCGTTCTGTTCGCCAGTTTCAGTGAACAGGTGAGTCACCTGGACAAACAACCCTTCAGTTTTCTTAACGTTCGTGTTCCCAGGTATGGCGATCATCATTCACTGCTACCTATTCCATTGGTGTCTTAACTGGTAGTCCGAGGTATTATTTTTGTCTTGCGGTCCTTAATCGTATGAATGATGCCCCTTTGTCACAGTGTCATCCCATTCCCAAATGGAGATCTTGCCGGTGAGCGACTGCAGTATGCTCGCTTTGGTCCATCAAATTCTCTCGTGAGGTTTAAACTATGATCTTCAGCTAATGTGAAGAATTTTCTTTAGGCATTTGTGTATGGAAACAACCTATACTACCAAGAATCTGTCGACGAGGAGCCAGTCCAGATCACAACCAGCGGAGAGGCGCACACCATCTTCAACGGAATCCCAGATTGGAACTATGAAGGCATGATGTCCTCTTCACTAATCGTCCATCTAATCGTGTTTCCTTTCCAGAGGATGTCCTTGCATCAGCTACTGGACACTACTGGTCGCCGGCAGGTACTTATATCTGTTATGGAGAGTTCAACGCTAGCGATGTTCCATTCATCGAGTATCCAAAGTTCGACGAGAGCGACGTCTATGGTACAACAGAACGTATCCGCTACCCCAAGGTATTTATAACCCGAATCCTCACGTGAATTGAACTATAGCCACCTTTGTTCACTTTCGCTCACAGCCCGGTGACTTGCGTGAAAATGGAGAAGATCTGGAAGTGGGACCAAACAGTAAATCTGAGTTGTACATCGTGCATACGGACACTCCATCGGGAACGAAACTGAGGCTGGACCCACCAACTGAATTCGAAAATGTGTGAGTACATCAACCAATCATTTATTCTCTTCTGATTCGTGTTTCAGGGAGAGATATTTCACGAGAGTTGCCTGGGAGGACGAAGATCACGTGCAAGTGGCGTGGACCAACCGCCCTCAAAATCACGTGATCATTCTCCGCTATGACGTCACAGGGGGAAGTTCTGAACAGGTATTTCTGCGTGAAACCATCGTTAATTGATGCATACCTTTAATTTTCTCATACCTAGATATACGAAAGAGAGGAAGCAAACGGATGGATTGAAGCGGTGAGACATTCCATCTAGCATAATTATTATTTACATTTCGTTTTAATATTTGTTGTTTAGCCATTTGTGAATCCAGTGTTCATCGACAATGAGCAGTATTACTTGACCGTTCTTCCGAAGCAAGAATCGAGTGGAACTTACATGCATTTGGCGTTGGCCCCAAAAACAGTGAGCTCTTCCTTCCCTTGCTTCTTGACCTTTTGACCCTTCTTGACCGTTTGTGTCCGCAGTCTTCGGGGTCAGTGACCTTCCTTACTGAAGGAGAGTCGGTCGTCACTGGAATCGCTGGCGTCGATGAGCAGAACAACAGAGTGTGAGTAATCTATTATGTTATTATTTCAGAAATATTCTCTTCATAGGTAAAGAATTGTATAAATTGGACAGATTGCAATCATTGATCAAGAAAATGATTATGATATGTTAGCCCAAAAATGTATACCATGAAAATTTACATTTTTGCCCCTATCTCAATCATCTAATTACTATAGTATAGTGGGACAATGGCGGAAATCGTAGGAAAATGACCACGTAATAATAATATTTGAGAAATCATACGAGCTTGAATCGGGTCCAATCATCTTCTTGTAAGTATGATTAAATATAACAGCACATTTTCAGGTATTACCACTCCACCGATGGAGATCCAACAGAGCGACATCTCTTCAGGTGAGACCAAGAATTTCCAGGGCATCTTATAAAGCTTCTCCTCCCCAGCGTCGATATATCTGAAGGAATAAGCAGTCGCCAACACATCCAACAAGACGGCTGTCTCTACAGCAGCGCTTCGTTCTCGCCCAGTGGTCAAATCTACTTACTATCCTGTCTCGGACCAGATGTGCCTACATATACCTTGTACTCCACCCCAGAATGGACAGGGTCGCCAGTAGGTGAGGAAACGGTTGACCTATCCATAACTCCACAATCAATATCTATTCTCCCTACCAGAGATTGTATTGGAAGACAACGCAGAATTTGCAGCGAATTTGGCCACAAAACGCTTACCAACTCGCGAGTTTATCCGTGTGGATCTCGGCGAAGGATTCAGTGAGTTGATCCATTAGTTTCTCATCCGTGGGCTAATGGTTTGCCTCGCCAGGTGGATACGGTGTGATCAGCTACCCTCCAGACATCGACGATGATGAAGAGGTGCCTCTATTTGTCGACGTGTGAGTTTGTGTTCGCGTAACTTAGACCCTATTCCATATAAACTGCTCCTCAGGTATGCTGGCCCAGGTACTCAACAAGTCAGCAAACGCTTCAATATGGGAGGAACCTCCAGCAATTGGAAGGCGTACCTGGGTAGCACACACCGAATCGCCGTGGCCTCCTTGGATGGCCGAGGAATGAGCGGAGTCAGCGAGGAAACGAAATTCATGGTCTACAAAAATTTGGGTGACGTCGAAATCCGAGATCAAATTCTGGGTGGCGAGTGAGTAGGTATAAGGTTATCTTGGACAATTATGAGCGTCCGTCTTCAGATTCATGAGAAATCTACCGTCTATTAGTGATGAATTACCAGCTGGAATCTGGGGCTCCGTAAGCACGTGCTTCCGCTTTGTTGTTGTTTACATTTTTCCCTTCAGTCCTATGGAGGTTTTGTGACTTCGCATGTTATATCTCGCAACGAAGAAGACAATCCGTTCAGGTGCGGCATCGCATTTGCTCCTGTGACCAACTTCTTAGCTTATGGTGAGCAATTTTCGTGCGAGATTTCATAATAATGCGTTATGATTCCTATTTCCTCCCGCCAAAACAGACACTGCTTACACTGAGCGATACATGTCCTTGGCGTCTACCGATGACAATAACGAAGGATATTTAGTGCGTGCTTAAAATGCTATACCGACGCATAATATAAAAATATAATCTCGTTTTAATCGCAGAAAACTGACGTGAGTCGAATGGCATCCAATTTCGAAGGTCGTCAGTTCTTCTTGGCGCATGGCACAGCCGACGGTGAGTGCGTTATGACTAAGCTTCCTTCTATATTTAATTTTTAACTTTCATAACGTAATGATTAATGCTCTTATTGTACTGTAGATAACGTCCATTACTGGCATGCAGCTCAGCTGAATAGGAAACTGTCGGCGGCAGAAGTTCCATTTAGGCAAATGGTCAGGATATTCATACGAATGATACAAATATATTAAATCAACAGGAAATTTCAGACGCTGATCGACATGGCTCATGGTGTCGGTTCCAGCATTTCCCGCCATTACTACGCTACCCTCACCGACTTCCTGTCACGTGACTGTTGGCCGGAGCTTTCACAAAAGAGCTAAACTAAATCATAATCGTAACAACAAAAACAACGTGATATTGTGATTTGGAATCATGAAATCATGAAAAGACAACACGTGGATTGGTTGCCATGATTGCCTAATAGATTTACCTGTTCGTTTAATTTCCCATGGATTCAAATTCACATTAACATTATGATAGTAATGAACAGATCCATCAATTCTGGATGTAAGATTAAGCATAATATTTCTTAGTTGAGCGCGCCCCTTATCTCGTCTTATATCTTATTATCATTCATGATGTGTTCGACATCAATACATGTCGAGTTCAATGAAGAACAGAATACTTAAATGTATGACGTTTATTTGTTTACATGTTTGATGTAAGCAAAGTTTGATTATTTCCATTAAATTTTTCTATCGATTTCATTTTTGTCTCAGGGTCCGATTTTTTCACCAGAACGCTATTTGACTGAATCTCGATATTGGACATGAATAATTATATGGTGAAGGCCCTGGGCTAAAGCAAGCGCTGAATAGTATTCATATGCCACGTATTATATATAATAATTCATCTGGCTTAATTCATGAGACCAATAATTCCATACTGGGATAGGTGCAATTCATTCAGAACTGGGATCAACACTTGAAAGGCCATACATAATGAATATAACTATACACTGTCTGTCGGCGAAGCATGAATTTTGAACTATATGTAATTAAGCATACGGGAACCGTATATTGTTTGCCTAACATCACCTCATCGATATTGCGCGCATAAATCAAAGCCTGAACATACTATGCCGGGTTTACCCCTCCGACCAAACATTGCATTGCATTTCAAAATAACGTAAATGTACTCAGCGACTGCCACAGACTGATGTCAGGTTCAGGTTCAGGTTGATTGGATTAAAGTACCTTTGTTTCGGCACTATTACAATCTGATGTTCGAGTTTCTCTTTATTTATATCTTCTATTTCTAAAAGATATAACCTCATAAAAAAATACAGTAATAACTAAAATAAAACTAAACTGGAATAACCAGCCAAATAATAAGCCCTACGTCCCTCCCCCCTTCCCCACAACAACAGAACAAAATGATAAATGAAGAAATAAATTAATAAATAAATAAATAAAGAATAAAGATAAAAACCCAGTGGTGTGTGTAAATGCTGGAACTGCTCGGGTGCACTTCACAAATGTTGATCAGCACGTAATGTTGGCTCTTCACTTGACAGAACTATAAAGCTTAATAATTCAGCATACATAGCTTAATATAATAGGCCTATTTGTTTGACCGAATCATAAAGCGTGTTGCTTGTGATTAAAGTTAATGTAAATCCTGCGCACATTTAAGGCTCGTTGTGGCTAGGAATTTAGGAGATCAACATCATAATAAAAATCATTCCAAATCTTAACCAACACAGAATTCAGCCTTGTACACCACTCCAGTTATATTTTTTATATCTTGTTCAAAATTCAAATCACGATGCAAGAGTCCTTGTTTGTGTTCAAGAGCGCCACTTCTGCGTCGCTTCAGGTTGCCTGGCAACTTGAGATCCCCACGCAGGCTTTCGTTTACTTTCTCTTCAATCTCCTTTCTCTAGCGCAGCAAGACGCTCTCGTGTTAGGGCTTAGAGCCTTTGGCCGACCGAAACAATTTCAAACTTCTGAATAATTATGCAAAAATTGTCATATTAACAGTCACAATATTCCACATTAGAGAGATTTAAGTGGTCGGATGCTAGATAAGATCGAGTATTATAATAGTATCTTAAAAGATAAGTAAGTTGTTAAAACTTATACAATGAATGAAATTAAAGTTATACGTGTATTGGGGCGGGTTAGCAAGGTTGGGCGATTCAGGTCTTAGAATCGAAATGCTATGCTTGGTCTCTCAGCAGGTCAGTTGATGATGCAACTACTGCTAGTCTCCATTTGCATGACATGTTTACATGTGTAAAGGGTATTACTGCAGTAATTGTTAATCTAAGAAGATTAGATTTTATTATACAAATAATAACATTTTATTATGCCAAAAAAAAAAAAAAAAAAAAAAAATGCAAAGAAAAGCACGATTTTTAATGTCGCATGCACATGGACTTTTCCAGGCACGAATTAACTTATATTGCGCTTGATATGAGCAGCTGTTCGTTCAGCGTGCATGGTGATCACTACATGCGTGCCATAAACACGTGTTCTTCTCTTTGAATGAGTTTTTGATGCGTGAAGCAAAATGGAATAATAAGGTGAGTGCATCCAGCAGATTTGCGCGCAATGGCTGAAGGAATAGGACTTTTAAATTTGTAAAAGCTGGCCGAGAAACCGCGAATTATACCTCTTGTAATACGAGTCAAATTTCCAGACGAAAGGGTTGCAGTGTTTGCAAGAGGAATACTCCTGGTGATACACGAACGAGTACAAGGGTCGTTCAGCCAGCCACAACGTCTCAATTGTGATGTTGTTTGCAGTTTGTCTCCACACAAATGCATAATCTTGCTGTAGACTCCGACACCCAGCAGCGAGGACCCCACCCCTCATCGACTCCGTGATGTGACTCCATTCGTTCTCCTCACACTTGAATGATGTATAGTGGGAGTATGTAGCACTTAGCATCTCCCAGGGTCTACGGGGGCTTGGCAACCACAGGGGTCCGAAAGGGCGGAGTTGGAACGGGTAGAACAGGGACTTCGGAACGTGGAAACGGTGCAGACGGCTGCGGTCAACATTGCGAACGAATTGGCCGACATTGACATAGGGCAAGACGTCGACAAATGGCCAGCTCCAATTGTACGCTGTCATTAATGGCCTCTCAGATAGGAATAGTTTGTGCATCTGGTCATAATAGATATATTTAAGCTGGAAGTTTCTCGCTAGGGAACCATTGCTCTCGAGCTTGGATAGAAGCTCAATGGCTGATCCATGCACTAGGATGTCAAGGTCATCATCCCAGGGAAAGAGGTCATGCGAAATGAAAGATCCGAGCAGACTCCCGTAATGAACACACCACGGAATGCTAAGACGATCGAAGGCATTTTGAACAATGGCAACAAATGAATAGAAGTCTGATTGCTGCGACTCATTGAGCGCCCGTCTGATGGCACGTGACCTGGTCTGATGAGGCACAACGTTGAACACGGCACGAACATCGTCCGTCACGTTAAACGAGGCGAATTCCAAACCGTCAATGCTTAAATTCCTGAGAACCGCGTAATCCCAGTTTGAGTCAGGTAGCACCAAAAATGTGTGGTTGTCATGCGATACTCCACTCCAAGGTAACGTGTCCTCGGATGAATTCGAAAAGAGGAGAGCGAAGAAGACAACGGGAAGAATGACGAAGGTGAAGATGAACGTGCAGCGATGAGAGCGAAATGTACAAAACATGCTGCGGCGAGGTATATGTGGGGGGCATCGCCGGGAAATGCAATGTAAACACGGCGAGTGTATCCCATGCGAACAAAGTGAACACGCCGCACAGGATGGCGTCATGTCGGCATAACAGCTGACCTCTGCGCGGTCATTCACATTGAATAGAGACGAAGCCGACCGTGTTCATGCGCGGGTAACGCAACGTGAAGAACCTCTGCGTGTTAGAATATCACCTCGTGCCTCGTCACTGGGTATCTGATGTTACAACGTTGTCTTATTGATCCGGAAGTGCTATGTGTTGCCATGGTGATGTGTGCACTCATTCACCAAGGAAACGAGAAACGCCGCTTTGTTCCTAAGATTGTCACGACAGCTGGCGACAACCTGAAGTCTGATCGAACTGGCCAAGCGAAGCGCTCTCATAAAGGATGCGCTTGCAGCTGTTTTATGCTGTCGGGTTTTATGCGAGGGGAGCATTGATTCAACGTACCCCGCCCTGTCCTAGCTCTGACGTGCATGCGCTCTAGCTGTGCCTTTATTCTGCGCAGCTCCAAGGTTCAATAATTATATCGATGGTTTTGTATTCATGTATTTCACCCCGACCCACATCCTCCTTATGCTATGCAAATTTTGTATGATTTCCCTGATCAGGGTCATTATAATTGATAATGATATGCATGTAGGTCATAGGGGCAAGGGGGAGGGGGGCATACTCGCTGCAGCTTGCGTGCTTTCACTGTGCCTTTTACTATATTTCCGCTTTAATTCACGATCCCGCTTTTAGTCTGGCTAATGCGCAACGTTTTACCTGACCATTTGAGCCGGGCAGAATATTTTATCTGTTTTAAAGGTCAATGGAAGACATTTTTATTCCGAGAACATTTTTTATTCGTGCATCACGCGTTTTAATCGTTTTTACCTCGTGTTATAATTATGCAGATTATCGTGATTAGCGCTCACAGCTCTTGGAGCTTTATGTCATATACAATAAATGTTATTCTGTTTGTTATTATTAATGTTAATTAACAGTCTCCGGTAGATTGATCTGTGATCAACGGTGTGTCCTCTCATTTTCTTAAGAATTCTTTTCTTTTCCTTTGTTGCTTTGTATGTTTGTTTGTTTTTGTTTTTGTTTTTGTTTTTTTTTTTTTTTGTTTTTTTTGGGGGGGGGGGGGAGGGGGGCGTGTCCGTGTACGTACTGTACACTTTTTGCTCAACCGTTTCTCCGTAACTAACAACGTTTCATCATTCATTTTTCTTACGTCTATCAAGTATGAAAATATCCATTTCCGAAAGTATTTTGTAGGTCCAAGATCAAATGTCAAGGTCACAATGACCATAAATAGGTGACAAGTTTGACCATCTCTATCTCATTCAATAATGGTCATAAGGTTCTATTTTTTTCGTCAAATTATTCAATGCGTCATTTCTAACGAAAGTGAGCTTCGTACTTTGTATATGCTCAGTGGCATCATGATTGCGTAATAGTCAAAATTGTGAAAATGTGATTTTTCAAACTAATATAACTTTTTCGTCAATCCCCAGCAAACATTTGAATGGTGGCCCGAAGCTGGCCAATTTCAGACGCTAAGAGCGGCACGGAAGAGGACAAAAGTAATGCCGACGTTACTACCTTGCACTGCGGCCGTGCAGCAGTCCCGATGCCGAAAACATGGTGGCGTCGACACTGTCCTGCAGAAGCTTAAGTGATTATATAATTGTTATCTGCTCTGATCAAACACTGCATCGCCGTGATGCAGGACGTCCTCCTTCCAAAAGGCAGTTTAACGGCGTTCATTTTCAAGCAGATTAAAAACATAATCTGGTTAACTCCCATTCATGTTGTTACGTAATGGGTCACGATTGCAATGTTTACATTTCAGCTCATCAATCTCGACCAGCCTTGTTTACTCAAGTTAAAGGCGTTGTAACTTTAAACTAGCACTTCTACCTATATATAGCTCTCTCATGGGGATGAGAGAAATCCAACACATAAAGCAAAATTCATATATATACAAATGTTTTTATTAATATAAATGACGAAGTGAGAAGAAAAATCAAAAATTGCTGAAGTCATCCTCTCCGGCGCGCGCAGCCTCAGCGGCTAGCATTTTTGACGTGGTCGGTCGCTGCCTCTCTCCGGGACAGTCTGGGGCGCCACTCAACCATGTCTTCATGGCTTTCTAGACATCCACTTGAGTCGTTGTAAAGGAAGTGGAACGGGAGACACTCTGAAAATAAATGAACAGATAAACACTTATTTCGATGAGTTATGTGAGGGCCCCTTATTGGATTTTTTTTCTGCATCCTTCCAACATTGGCATAGAAATGCAAAAAAAAAAAAAAAAAAAAAAAAAAAAAAAATACAGTCGGAGTTTTTGTGGGCTGTAACTTCAAGTCGGAGATGGAATAGAACATTGATACGTGTTCATTAATATAGACGGAGAGAGAACAGTAAACTCGTCAATGAACATTCAAATCATAACGATCAAACTGACAAAGGAAGCCATGCTTCCAGTGAACCGCGTGAACCGCGTGTTATTTAACTTTGGCGTTAACACGCTCGCTTGCATATACGTTTTGAAATGTTGAACACTGTGCTATGAATGTTGTATATGATTGGGACAAACTGAGTAAATGAGCAGTTTTAGTGAATGCAAATGATTATAATGACGATTGATCAGGCTATTATTATAAATTATGAAAAAAAATTTAAAAGATAAAATTTATTTTAATTTTTATGAAGCGTAAATTTCGCAAAATGCTCAAAAACACTGATGAAGCATGTGAATAGCAAGATATAAAAAGATCAATTATAAAAACAGATAAAGATTGTATAGCACGAATGTAAATGGGTAATTGCTTCCATAAACGAGGTGCGACATTACTAAAAGAAGTAGAGTAAAACCGACGTGATCTGGTGAAATTAAAGCACATAAACGTATAGCATTTTGCGATCTCACGCCGGATTAAAATCAGAGGGGTAAAGAGTTTAAAGTTCGCTCAGGTGACCGACAGTTCACGAAGATATAAAAGTCATAAAGATAATTTTAAAAAACAATTCGCCGCCTAATAGGTTGTCAGTAAAGCGCCTATATTATTAATATATATCTTCCTTCGATGCACGTGTTGGTTTCGCCTTGGTCGCTCTGCATGCGTATTCCTCTCAATCAACATGCAACTGTTGCAACTATTGTACGTAATCATCTTTTCTTTTCTTTTTTATGAAACGCATGCACACCTTAGTATTACAGTATTACAGTAACGTGACAGTGACAGGCTTTGCATATTCATTCTGATGAACTATGATAGTGTAATATTTCATACTTGAAGGGGGAGGGGGATCGTTCGCGTTTCATGTGTTTCTTGTACAATTTTATGCATGGGAGTGCGTTGCGAACGTTCTACAAAAATATCGTTTGTAAGAGAGGACTATTCGCTAGATGAGCAAGTGTACTGTTCATCTGTAACACTACATGATGACGATGGGATGCTAGATTTCTCACACCTGAGTCTAATGGCTACCCAGGAATACACACCGCGTCTCGCGCATGGGGGGAGAGCATTTGCGCAGTGTTTGCACAGATTACTGGGTCGTGGCTTCACGCATCGCGTAGCTGCTGAGGAGGGGAGGAGGGATGTCGAGACTGCTGGGTTGATGGTCTTGTTTGCCAATCGTTCTCAATCAAACATTATCTTATTTAATGAAGGAATGTAAATAGCGGACAAGAGCGGACCAGCCAGCGTACGTTACTGCCGCTCTTGTCCTGCTTCTAGCCGAAACTGGCCAGTTTCGGCATGTTTGCTGGGTCACGATATCACGCTGTAATTTTCAGTGATAGTTGATAATATTATTGTTCTGTCTTACTAGTATTAAATTTCTAAATTATGTCATTACAAGGTCAAGGTCGTTATGGCGTTATTACGCTTTCTTCACCATATATAAGGCTTGATATTCATACATTACAGTTAATTTAACACAAAACATTGCCCTTAGTGTCTGGTCAATCTATCACAATAATTCATTGTGCCCTTTTGTGTGTAACAATCTGTGAATGTCCAAATATGGTCATAACCTAATTTAGTCTATATATTGCTTCATGATGGTTACTTTTTAAATCGAGTTACATCAATGTGTTGATATAATATAGGCTAGTATTTTTTTTATAACATATTTGTTGTCAGATCAACATTTTACAAGATATACGACATTAAAGGTTGTTCAGGCTTATAATACGTAACGTTATGATTTTCTTTCTGATTGCATTATGATATCAAAATAACTCCCCATTTGCTTCTTTCATTCTCTAATTACTTCAAAAAATTTCCTGTTCACGTCTCTGACTGATTTCTTGTTGCATTTTTGGTTTTCTGAGTGGTATAATTCATATTCATATGAAAAGGACCGCTGGATTTGGGGACATTTCGAAGTGGTAAAGAATGCCAGTTTGTTCATTCAAAGCAGAGACCTGCTGTTAAGCGTGTTTTTGACACGGAAAATGGGGGGAGGGGCATGGCTATCAATCGGTAATCTAATAATCCATGCATTGTCAGTCAGTGTAAGGATAGTAGAGTCTCATTATAACAAGTTTAAAACCACGATTTACATGCTTTGGGTATTAGAATCGGAGGTCAATTCCGTCCAAGAAGCTTTCAAGTGGAAGTATAGGGAGTAGGGACGAACCAACCTGATTGTATAAAACCAACTGAATGTCTCAATTTATTCCACGGCATTAGACTAAGGTTTATACAAGTCAAAGATTGGACAGTTGATTAATTAATTAATGTACATGCAAGTAATGACAACAGCTAGGGATAATAGGCCTACTGATACATTTAGATTCCTAGAATCCATTTAATTGTAAAGTAAGTTACAGGCTTAAGCGTATACTGTGCTACAAGTGCCCATTAACCCTGTTTCAATCGAATAGAGAACAGAACGCGTGTGAAATACCGAACGCGGTTTTTTTTTTCTTCTGCACCATACACTTTATTGCCGTGCTTGACACTTAGCATGAAGCTATTACAAGACATCGAGAGGTCACTGAGTGAATGAACTTATTACTATGTACCTGGATGCGTCTCTCCCTGCAGGCAAAAATTGCTAATTTATTTTGGCGGTAAATTCTGGATTCGTGGAGCAGGTTCAATTAGCTGGCATACGGTGGGAAAACGCACAAAAGGATAAAATCACATTCTTGAAGTTACCTGCAAAGTGCGCACATGCAAGTACATGTTTACAAGAAGGCGTGTGACGCCTTTTCTCTCTCATGTTAATTTCTCCCATTCGCTCAAATAAATTGTAATGACATTAAAGTGAGAAGTGAATTGAAGTGAGAAGACGCTATTTTAATGCCTCTGTGTATTTTCTTTGTTTTTCAACGTTTTTCGTCCACTCGAAACTGGGATTTTTGCACAGGATAGTGGTAAATGCTCCCATCACCTATTCCCAAGACATCTGATTATTTCGTCCCATATTATCTGTCCACTTCGGGGCACTTTTCCATTTTTGTGCTGAAGCTGTCATTTTGCTGAGTCAATCAAGAGGTCTTCGTAACCAGTGACCCCCAGAGATAAAAGATAAGGGGAGATATTAAATACGGGTCACGTGGGTGATCACGGGGGCGTGATTTAACTCAACGACCGCCATTTAATGTGATTGACTCACAGCAGTGACGGCTCAGGCTGGGGTTGGTTATTGCAGAGTCGAAGAAAAGGTTGTATCTTTTCGTGGTGGTACGTATTGCTGCGTAATCAATATCAAAGCCCTAAGCGAAAACATGAGCACCCTCGAGCACTTCGTCGCTTTCGTTTACTCTTGGAATTCTCTCCTCGTTATGCAACAACAACAAAAAGAGTCCGACGTGCTCCATTTCCATCCCATGCGCTCTCCTCCATAAAGGGGATCATCACTATTCACGAAGTACATGGTGGATCGTTCTCTTATCAAATTTCTCTGTACCCGGAAGTTAAACCAGGACCACGTAGAAAACCTTCACTGCATGATCCGTGGAATGAACGGATTTGACGATCATCCGACCCCGCACTCTTATGCTTCTGCACTGAGATGCCTCTCCTGTAAAATATCTACAACAGAGTTGATTCAAGTATGTCACCCGGAGAGTGCCAACGGTGAGGCAGATATATGGGAAGATTCATCCCAGACTGACATCCAAAATCAAGCTGGTTCCTCAGAGAACACAGACGGCGATGACAACGATAGCGACGACCCCATCGTTGTCTCCACGGACCCTGATTGGGAGAATTGCCATCCAAGTTCCTGCCTAGAGTCATTAGAGGCGGATGAAGCGTTACCAGAAGAAGAACGCCTGCCCCCTGTCGACGAACGGGAGACAGCCATTTACATTGCTGGGGCGACGGTGAGAAAGCTCACAACCAAAAAGGAAAAATGTTGCTTTGACAAATTTATGGACCAAAACGCCCCACTCTCCATCTTCACCAAGATGAAAGCTTTCATCGAGTCGAGCCTGATTAACACATCATTGCCCCTCAGAGACTTGGTCATTCCATTTGAATATTTTTTATAAATTACACATCAATGCATCATGCCCTTGTTTTTCATCATCCTCGTCGATTCATTATTAAATTTTCGTCCTTTTTATCCTCCTGCATTTTTTTTTTTTTTTTAGCCTTGTTTGTGATCATCATGGTCTGTCAAATGTTGACAAATTTATCAATATTTTCTGTTATACAAGATTATTTCATTCCGTGAAAGTTTGCAACATAAAGATGAACCAGTGTAGGAAAGGTAGGGAGCTGAATAAATGTAAGAAGCTCAATCAGTGAACACATGCTTTTAGAAAATAAATTATTGATGTTTGAAAAAATAAAATAATAATAATAATCACCCTTATAGTAGACCTACAGTTCGTGCCTTATACATATATGCATAATCATAAATTGCATGCGAGCTAACGTTTATTTATTTGGAAGTCATTCAAGTGAGGGGAGATGAGCATTTATTCAACTCGTTAAACTGCAAGCGATTAAAAGCAAAACTCAGCTCTCCGTCGTGCCTATCATCTGGAGTTAGTGAAATGAGCAAATCATCGACTCCGCTGAGCGTAATTAACCTGAAGTTAGTGAAATGAGAAAAGGCTTGAAGCCACTGGGCCTTGATGCATTCAAAGAGACAAAAAGCGAACAGACAGGAACAGCAGAATCTGAAAGCAGTCATTTAAGCACACAGTGGTCAATAGTCAGCGCTAAGTTCTGTCAACCCTTTTAAATGGCGGCGCCCTCATACGTAAATATTAGCATAGTAGCTTTTCGTGAGGTCACACAATAGATATTTGGTATTTCCCCATATCTTTTATCGCTGGTGACCCCCCTCCCCGCCATTTTGAAATCAGCTGACTTTCTTTACAAACACAAAACTTAATGGCGACCAAGCGAACGCATCCTTCTGTAGTGGCTCTTTTAGCCAAGCACACAGATTCGTTGAAGAAAGTGTTTCGAAATGAACTGGAGAAATGTAGAAGTGACATGTTAAAGGGATGGGGAACTAAATTTTAAGTGATGTTCTATTGACTTATATCACCAATTGATAGCATTCCGTGCCAAGAACACCCTGCCTGGATGCAAGCGTAAGGAAATAATGCATTCCGAATATCGGGGTTAGCATTGCGCCTATGGGAGAATGGCTTCCATTGCGAAATATAGGAGGCAAACGTCAGCTGATGGCTTGGTTTGGCTGATGACTGATTGGTCCCGTTCCCCTCGTGAAGCTATCGATTTCAGCCAATTAGAGCAGAGCATCTTCGCCATAAAAGTTTACGAAACGAAAGCGCATGCGTGGTGCACTCTGGCTGACCTTTTTACTGTTTCAGGATGAGAAACGTGGTAGGTGTCCTAGAAAATCGCTTGTTAAAATAAGAAAAATAGCGAAAAATATTTTTTGTTTGCGCCTGACTGGTGGCAAAATGATTATTCTATCTATTTCCGAAAAGGAAATAAAAAAATATCAAGGGGTTTAGTCGCAGGACACGGTGATATGACGAGGCCCATTGTAAAAGATGGGGAACTCGGTGTTTCATCACAGCGACTGACGTCACGCCTAATTAGCATTATATCTCCCGCGAAATCGTTAGCGATGATATTCCTTGTGTGGGTCAGGCATAAGAATCATCTTTGGTACATCAAATAACGACTCAAAGTCCATTTTTAACCAGTTCTCCCTCCCTTTAAGCAAAATCAGTGAATTAACTGTCGAAATTACTTCACTGAAGGTCAAACTAACAGCTGCTAAAGCGTCCATCGCTCAGCCTGGTGCCAACCCCAGCCTTAACACCCTCAACCCGTCGGCTCCATCATCGTCTACCCCTCCTTCATTTGCTGATGTGGTAAAAACATCTGTCCAGTCGGTGCTAAACGAGGAAAATGTGAAAAGTGACGTCATAATTAGTGGTCAAGCTGAAACCCAAGATGACATTTACATTATTTTTAATAATGTTTATAATTACAAAAAGACTGATTTCAATTTGCTATTCCAACTATTTACGAACTCTCCTCTGACTGATTTTATTTCTTCAAATGCTGGTGATGTAAATGTAAATGTGGAATGTTTGGTTGAAGAATGTACAAAACTTGTTTAAACAATGTGTGCCCAAAGTATCAATCATGAATTCGCGAGATCCACCGTGGATCGGCGGCGACGCTCGTCATACAATTCATTTAAAAAGCAGTGCATGGCGTAAGGCAAAGCGAACAAACACTGAGGAATCTTGGGCGCAGTTTAGATCATTACGTAACCAAACACGCATGCTTCTAAGGGCATAGCACGATGCTTATATTGCTTCATTAGGCAAAATGTGTCGGATTAATCCTAAACGTTTTTGGTCATTCTTTCATTTCAAAACTAAATCTCATTCTCTCCCAAATGTCATGTCTAACGGTACAAGTACGTGTGTTGAGGCGTCAGATAAAGCAAAAATGTTCAACGAATATTTTAGTTCGGTGTTTAATGTTGATTTCAGCGACCCTCCACTCATGGCTTCACTTAACTGCTCAAATGTGCCAGACCCCCATTTCACGATCGTGAATGTTTTGTCTGTTTTAGTTTCTCTTGGTGTTAACACTGCTTTTGCTTTCAATGATGTTCCTCCATTAGTTCTTAAGAAAAGTCGCTTGTTTCTAGCTCATGCTCTATATGTGCTTTATTTAATGTCTGTATTAAATGTCGAAGTGTACCTCTTGAATGGAAAAAAGCCAGTATTGTACCAGTTTTTAAAAAGGAGATAAATCCATCGTTTCTAATTATCGACCAATTTCTATTTTATCTACTGTCTCTAAAGTAATGGAGCGTTGTGTTTTTAATCACATGTACCCTTTTGTTTCTAATCTTATTTATCCACTGAAGCACGGCTTTTGTAAAAACAGATCATGTACAACCCAATTATTAGATGTTTACCACCGTATTGGTTCTATTTTAGATAAGGGTGGTCAAATCGATGTTGTATTTTTGGATCTTAGTAAGGCTTTTGATTGTATTTCTCATAATCTTTTATTGTACAAGCTCATTTTTTTTTAGAAACTATTATATTATGCGATCGTTATCAAAATGTTTTAATTGAAGTCAAAAGCTCTAATTATATGCATGTTGCTTCTGGAGTGCCCCAGGGTTCAATTTTAGGTCCACTACTGTTTTTACTTTACATTAATTAATGATATGCCTAATGTTGCTTTAAATTCTACTACAACTCTTTTTGCTGACGATAGCAAATGTTTTAAATCAATACAAAGTATAAGTGATTATAGGCTTTTACAGAGCGATCTTAATGCATTGCATGAATGGAGTTCCATTTGGCGATTGACTTTTAACCCATCAAAATGTAAGATTTTATTTATTACTCGCTCTCATATTTCAATTCATTTTAACTACTCAACGAACGGAATTATTCTTGAACATGTTGATGTTTTTAAAGATCTTGGAGTTTTTATTGATCAAAATTTGTCTTTCACAAGTCATATTGACTTAACTGTTTCAAAATGTAATAGATATGTGGCATGATTAAACGGTCTGTTGGTTTTTATGCTCCTGTCAACGTTAAATCTGCCTTGTTTTTACCCCTGTGTCGCAGCCATCTAGATTTTGCTTCTTCTGTTTGGTCACCTTATTAATTGTAAAGCCAGTATCAAAAAAGTTGAGTCAATCCAAAAATCAATGACAAGGTATATTTTACATAATGTTGACATTAATTATACCGAAAGATGTCAGTTACTTGAGATTTTACCCTTGTCTTTTAGAAGAGAAATCACTGATTTAATGTTTTTATTCAAATATTTGAATGGCACCATTAACGTTGATTTTAGTTCTGTTATTAAGAAATTTTACTCCAATAACCGACTGCGCTCTGGGCTTTGTTTATAACTTATATCACCTTTTACCAGGACTGAATCTTTTAAAGCGTCATTTTTTAACGTCGTTCAATTGTGGAATATTTTACCTTAAGAAATTCGAGGCTCTTCATCACCCATCGTTTTTAAATCAAAACTTATGCTTTTTTTATACCATCAAATTGAACTCTTATGCTGTTGATAATTCTTGCACTTGGAATTCAACCTGTAGATGCACCGGTTTTTACCATACCTGATACTCTTTTTACTTGATTGTTTTATATTATTTTACTTACTGTACAAATTCACTCTTTTGTTTTATTTTGTTAAAATTTGTAGCTGGCAGTTTTATATAGGCTGTGCCTGTCCTGCCATGCTATTGCATGTAATGTTTTATTGATTGCATGCATGAAATTCAATTAAATAAATAAATAAAATTTAATAAATTAATTTAATTAATTAATTAATTAAATTAATTAATTTAATTAAATAAAAGAAAAGGATAAATTTTAATGAATATAAGTAAGTACATAAAATGGTAATCGACTCACTATTATTGGTGGGAAAAAAATGTTGATGCGTTTCGTTTGATGGCTCGAGCTCCTCTGCCGGTGGTCACAAAGTACGTCGCTCAACCGCATGGAGTTAATCAAAAAGAAAAAAAAGAAAAAGAAAAGAAGACGCATTCTCATGGTATATGAGAGAACGTTAAGAATTCCCCAAAATGACACAATTCTTAACTCACACACTGATATCTGATGTCTGTTACGGTAGAAATCTTGGGCAAGGTTTTCAGGAATTCTCAAACATTCGGCACACACGCGTCGTGTAATACAGCCCCAAAATATTCAAGTATCAGCCTTCCATTTTTCAGAATCAGGTCAAAAGTGTTGAGCCAAGAGGAATTATACTATGTTGAGGATGGGTAGTTGACGACAGACAGCTCGATCGAGTTGGCGATCGAGTTGGTTTTCTTGCCCGAGATTCTCACAAGAAATGTTCGTCGGATTTTAAGCCCATGACGATGATGCAATACACTTTTTTTTCGTGAAATAGAATTGTTATCCATTGATAATTGATCCCATTTAATTCATTTTGATGCTTCGTCCCATGAAAAAAAAAGTTGAAGGTTACGAAAAATCTTCTTTTTTTTTTTTTTTTTTTTTTTTTTTTTTTTTAACTGTTTCTACAAATTCTTGTAAAACCTACTCAAATGCAAGTACATTAGTTTTTTATTATCATTATTTTTTGTTTGCCCGGGGATGAAATGATTACTCCTAGCAAGGATAATTATGTAACATATTTATTCAAGCTTCAAGCATCACAACTGCATGCATGAGAAGAAAGCGGTGGAGTCGTGATCGAGCGATTTAAAGGGTCACCAGAAACTGAACTAAGCAATAACTGAGCTCTCTGAAGGGAAACGGATAACATTTGTCAATAACCCTATTTAATTCGAAGGGAAGCGGGAGAATTTCTCACGATGCCATATACAGTTAGTTATACCTGTATCGTGATCACTTTTTTGCTGGCATGACGACGTTCGGCATGGCTGGAGAACCCTGGATGCCTCGTGACCAGGTGGCTAGGTGCATATAAATCGCTACTCTCAGCTTATTTCAATGATGGATATGTCACGACTTGAAATTCACAGATTGCTTTATAAGGCGCGGACTTCCCAACATTAGTTACAACTTCAAGATGAATTCTCTTTGGGTTTTCGCTTTTGCTCTGGTTGGTTTCGTGAGCTGTGAGAATGGGCCTGCGGTGTATGAAGCCAGTGATGACGACAATGGTGTCCAGATCGTCGTCAATTACCTCACCGGGCAGCAGAACAACTACACAACCCTCATGAAGAGAGTCGAGAGTCTAGAAGCAAAAGTCAAAAGTATCAAAAACAACATGGCCAACGGCGCTTCGGGACAAAATGTTGAAAACGGCGAAGATTGCGGTTGCCCCAGGGGACCGACAGGCCCAAGGGGTCCCTCGGGACCACCCGGACCACGTGGACCTTCTGGGCCATCAGGCGTCTCAGGAAGGACGGGAGCGACAGGTTATCAAGGCCAGAACGGACGAAATGGAGCCACCGGGGCCACGGGGAGGAGTGGATCGCGCGGCTGGACCGGGCTTACAGGTAGGTCGCAAAAATACAGTGAACGAATAAGTACACATGTTAATAGAATATTAACATTTAGTTTAATTTATATGTACTAGTAATCGTAGTTTTATGCATGTTGTTGATTTCGTTTTATCAGTATTAAGTATCAAGGACAAGGCAATACCATTTACAGTTACACACACCGCTCGGCCTTGTTATGCAGTTGGGCAGCACTGCAGATTCATCGATATCTAATGTATTACGTAATTTCAGGTAGAACAGGAGCCACCGGACAAAGAGGAAGTATGGGACGTACAGGTGCGACTGGGGCTTCCGATCCCTGATTACTCTGCACGTTTATACCTGCATCATTAACAATTGAAAGAATTAACAAATGATAAAATAAATCTGTATATTGTTAAAAACAAATTAGCAATAAAGTTCATGCCTGAGCTGTCGAAAAATCTCTTATATTTCTCTTTTCGTCATTTTATGTGACTCATAAAAAAAAAAATCCATGTTCAAATCGATACATATATATTTATATGGTTACGGCATTTATTCGTTTACATGTACAAGTAACGCAGAACTAAGTAAACTATTTAGTGAGAAGAGAGCTTGCACTACAAGATTTTAGTCGAGACTTAAAAAAAAAAAAAAAAAAAAAAAAAAAAAGGATTAAGTTAGCTTCTACATCATAGGCTGTCCGTATTTTCGAGACCGAATAATGTTGGATCAAAGCAATTCCAAACAAAGTATTGGTCATGGAACTCATTTTTGCTTCCACAAAATGGGCAAGTGATAAACAAGAAAAAACTAATTTAAATAAATCAAAACCTCTTGCATTTCGGTCGTTCTACACATGCATACGGTTCCTGGTCATTAAGAATAATTAACTTCACTGCAGATGATAAGGGCACCGAATAGCTCAGTGGGTTTAACCGGATGACTGCAATCCTATGCCGATTGTGGGGGTCGAGGTCCCGGGTTCGAAATCCGATCAGACCACGGGCGTTATGATTGTGAATTACAATTGTAATTCGTTATAATTATTATTCTTCGGTGACTCTGCAGTGCTGCCCAACTGCGTAACAAGATCGGGCGCTGTGTACTACTGTCTATGGTGGTATGCAGGATAAAGAACCCTTGGGATTTATCGATAAGAGTAGGGGGAAACCCCGGTCCCGGGCCTTCTGTGCTGGCGCCGTATCATCCGAATGGTTTGGGTGGAGTCGCAAAACCCAATCATGATCATCATCATGTAAGTAAGATAAATCATAACGCACTCCAGGTAATTATTTGTTGTCATTTGCGACTGCCGGGCATTCTTCCGGAAACAATTGGTACTTAGCAACCAGAAGCTTTAAAATGGCGGATATGTTTCCACCAGCAGAATGAGGATAACATTCGTTACAATACAGTGGACTCATTCCATTGTCTCCTGATGTATCTTTCAATCAGTTTCAGGTTTTAAAGCAACAATTAATTTTCCGTTCACGAGCCTGGTCTCGATGGCCGATTGAAAACAGGCGACTTGGCCTATAATTAATAATTCAACTACTGAACTACTCAACTAGCCTACTAGTACTAGGCCTACCATCATACCATAACCATGTGACTATAAGATTATAGTATATGTCAGTATGCGACTATATCTATAGTCTATTAGTAAATAATATTATACATAATTAGTACTAGCTGTGCATGGCGAACAATGATTGTGAACATGCATGCAGATGATGCACTGTCGCGGCCTTAGGCTTAACTTGTGAGTCTGACCATCACTCCAACGCATATGTATCACTTGTTATCACTGGTATCAGTAATCATGCAATGTTGAATGTAGTAACAGCTAGAGGATCATGCTTGACAAAATTTCAATCCGAGCGACGCGCTGCTGGCGGATGTTTACATTGCGCGACGTTCGCAGCTGCCAGCATTTTTCTTAATAAAAGTTGGAGGTTGGTGATATGAAAATAGTTTAGCAGTAAATCTAAAACCCGGATCGGTTGTTGTGGCCCTTTGCGAAATTGCAGGCTACAGCACGGACGCTGTTATATTTGTAGTGTTGGGCTAATGAAAGTCAATCCACAGACGGCCATGACGATTGAGCGCACAATGTCAGGGGGCTTGGACAATCCCTTCCCCCGCCTCAAGACAGCTGCGACTGCTGACGTCAACATTGACTGTCGTGAATATAAAAGTGGAGCAAAATATAAAGGTCAAGTAAATGACCATCGTAAGACAGGACACGGATCATTCATATGGCCAAATGGAAGTAGATATGAAGGAGAATTTACTGATAACGTCCGTCATGGTCAAGGTATGGTATCATGCTATTGATGACCATATGCTAACTCTTTGATAGGTCTTCAACAATGGGCAGATGGTTCCACCTACGAGGGTGATTTTGTCCAAGATGTTAGGCATGGCATTGGCAAACATACGTGGGCAAACGGGGAGGTAAAGTATTTATAATGCCATAGGGATGTTGAATATGTCAGCATGTGTGTTCAGGTTTATGGTGGAAAGTTCTTCCGTGACCGTCGGCACGGACGTGGCCGTTACGAATGGCCGGATGGCTCCTACTTCGAAGGAACATTTTATCTCGATCAGAAAGAAGGATACGGCGTGTTCACATTTTCAGACGGTACACGCTTTGAGGTAATGTTGAATTCTCTGTTGCTGTAAGGGCCGACCAGTTTTTATATTTGGACAGGGTTTGTATGTGAACAATGAGAGACACGGCCCAGGAGTGGTGTTCCATCCTGACGGAACCCAAGATGTGGGCCTATGGAGCAGAGAACGAATCGTGAAACTGTGCGCTGACATCCCAAAGGCATTTACAGTGAAGGACCATCCGGAAGTGGAGCATAACGCAGAAGACCATCGCAATCAAATCTCTGTCAAAGCTTTCACTGAAAACCGCACGGATATTATTCAAAGCATTGTGCACCCTCCGGACGCATTTAAATATGAACCACATGCAGATTTAACATCAAAAGTTAACGAAATCTTCAGTGATCGATTGCATGCACGCAGTCTGGCTATGGACATAAAAGTATTTGATCAAGAATTCTATCGAGACGCTAATTGTAATGGGAGCAGTGAGACACTTGTCCCAACCGAGCAACATGTGGCCGTGAACAACACTCCGTCTGCTATTGCTATGCAACGCCAAGTGATCCGACACAGCCAAGGTCAAGGTCACGTGTCATTCAACGTTGATCTATTGTTGAAAGGGGATCGAGAGTGCGCTAGTGGACCAAAGGGATTGGCTGAAACTGCGTCTGAGGAATTTTTGATGGCAGCCATTGCTGGAGATTTGCTGAAGATACAGACGGCTCTCAATAAGGGTTACGTTCATGTTGATGTTGCTGACAAGAACGGAAGCACTGCGCTCCTGGGGGCTGCTGTGAGTTGCAATTTATCTCTTATAAAAAGTGTTCTCATTCAACTGCGAATAGAAATAAATGCATGAGTCAGTATGCTTTACATGAACTAATGGTCCATAAATGAATCAAGTATCGATTTTTGATTGCAGGTCAATTGGCATCAAGATGTCATCAATTTCCTTCTGGACAGCGGAGCCGACATCAATAAGCTGAATGACGAAGGACTCTCAGCCCTTTCTGCCTGTCACATCTTTTATTACCCCCCTGAGTACTTCAGATACAACATTGCAGAGAAGGACTTGGAGCGCCCTCCAGACATGGAACAGGAACCAGGATATGACGTGAATGAAGTGGTGAAAGGAATTCTGGGAACTGCTGCATCTGCAAAGAAACCTCGTGGAATGAGCCGTGCTTCAACTCTGAGCACAATTGATAACCAGAAGATTGTAAAACTTCGAGCTGAATATGCACATAAATCTGTCATCATGGAAGATGAAGAGATGAATTCAGATGCGGAACCGTTTGATGACCGAGAACTTGGAACTCTGAAGGTCAAAAGAGCCGTCAGGATTAACGTGGATGAAGTACTGAGTATGAATGAAGCTGAGATGGATGCCATGAGTCCTGCATGGGAAGATCACTCGAATGAAGTTATTCGAGAGGAGGATGAAGAAACTGAGAGTTTGGCGGAAGAATTTGAGTCAACGAGAAGTGTGCGTAACCTGTCAATTGAAGTCACCGATCAGTTAATTGAGAGGAGTGCCACGGGTTTCAGCACAAACGAAATGATCGTCAGCAGGAATAGGTCGAGGGAAAGTAAACTTGAGAATTTGGGGACAGTACGCCGTCTTGCAATGGATAAATCTCTGTGGGTGTTTCTATGGTGATTGTACAAAATGAGAGATGGAATATTTTTGCAGGCGTGCATTAATGAGAGCGACCATTCATCTGCTGTTGAAGCGAGGAGCTGATCCTAACGCCTGCACTATTCCGATGCCCGTTCTGTTCTTTGCAGTCAAAGCAGCTGACGTGGAAGCTGTGAGACTCCTGCTGAGTAAAGGTGCATCAACATCAGCCAGACTCTCAGATAAGGTATCAACAATCATTCATTCACCACATGTTATGTTATGTGTTCACAGAAAGGAGGTTTGGCTCCATTGCACATCGCTTGCTGCATCCCTGGCGAGGAAGGCGTCAAGATCACAGAGCTGCTGCTCAATTCACTCGCGGATCCAGACGTCCGTGCAACGCTCGATGAATCCTTCCTGAACCACACCCTCGTTTGTGTTCTTGTTTGATTTGGTGCGCCATTGAATTCTCTTCACAGGAAGACGAGTGGAGCAAGGATGTCATTCCTGAGGCGTCTCAGAAGCTGCTGGGTGGCAGAGCTCCTCTGCACATTGCTTGTGCGCGTGATGACAATTACGCCAACGCATGTCGTGTGGTCCACCTGCTTCTGGACCATCACGCTAACCCGGATCTCTTGTGCAACGGTCACTCTCCTCTGGCTTTAGCGGTCATTAGCGGTAACGACTTGGCCGTTGATGAACTGCTTGCATTTGGAGCGGACCCCTGTCTGCCCCTGACGCATGGTGTTGGCAGTGCCCTCTGCATCGCGTCTTCCACTGAATTTGAACAACGACGAACTCCTAGCAACCGCCTGCTATTGGTCAGCGTTCATGCTGGTATCAAACAAGGTTATCTTTTTTGTTCACAGATTGATAAGCTGATCAGAGCTGGAGCGGATATCTTAGCCCCAATACCAATTGGCCCAAAGCGAATTATGGGAACAGCGGTTGATTTTGCATATCACATGTACAATGCTGACAGACGCATTGCGCATATGCCATACCATGCACTCACTCATGCTGAGAGGGAGACCTTCAACGCTCGGAGGAAGCTGCTCTCTCACATGGGAGACATCCTCCGCATGAAAGCCGTTGAACGGGAAAAGATGCGTCTGGAACAAGAGGAGGCTGCTGGTCACAGGAGTGCGTTGCCTCCACATCCTAAATCGGAGTTCCTCATTATTTATTTGCAGGTCGAAGTCCAAGTGCGAATTTTGTGTACACAGGATCAGGCAGTGCTGTTCCTCCCGGCATCATTAAGAGGAGCAGTCACATGACCGCAAATTTCATTGAGAGCCATGTCAGCTTTGGCCAAGAGGAAGAGATAAGGTTTGCGATTCTCATTGAATAGTTGTGATCTGATGTTACGAGCTGGCTCAATTGCTATTATTCCATAATGAATGGGTATTAATTTGGGTGCCATTATATTTTTAATGAACGCTCTTTGTTCTCCCTATGACAAAATTTCCTGGTTTTGTAGAAATGCCTTCATGGAAGCAAGAGTTCCTCATGTTAAATTGTCTAACAGTGACAGTTTAATCAGGTCGCGTGATTATAAATCTCAGTTGTCAATTAACATGTTTCTTTTGCTGCAAATGCACGCAGTGTTTGTCCATGCAAATGTGTGTCATTCCATTTACTCAAAAATGTACCATTCGTCTGAGCTGATATTTATTTTTCAGAAAACCTCTTTTACGATACTGTTATGAATGCGGTCGATCAGTGGGCGTTCGTCTCTCCGCGTGCACTCGTTGCAAAGAGGTCAACTACTGCAGCAAAGCGTGCAAACTGAAGGCCTGGAATGCACGCCACAAAGAGGAGTGCGTGCGCATCGGCGGTGAGCAAGGCTGACCTCTGACCTCTGTGAAAATTCACACGTTCTCTCACTCAGGTCGTAGCCCTAGTCCCGGGAAAGACAAGCGCATTGACAGCCCTACTCCAACAACAGACCCTGACAAAGGAGCTGCCTTGACAGTCAAAGCGATCAGCAAAGAGAATAAACTTAAGGTGTGTGTGATTTTGTTCACGCTCTGCTTGTTATATTATTGTGTGTGCAGTGTTTCAGCTGCTTGTGTGTAAAGTTTTTTCTCTATTCTCACTCTCTATCGTTATCTCTCTCGTTCATTTAATTTATCACACGTAAAGCCAGTTTATTCGACCTCTTTGAGATCCCAATTGTTTTCAAGTGAGTGCTATTTAACCTACATTCTTGTTCTTGCGAATCCATAAAAACAGCACTTGAATTTCTAGCAAAAAAATGATTCCAATAACAATTAAGAAATGATTATAAGTCGGATAAGCGTGGTTTGCGTGAATTATGTCAGACGTTGCTCTCTTGCATGCCCTTCCACAGTTCCCTCCTTTGCATGACACTGCTCCCAACATATTCATGGCCAAAAAGAACAAAAAATCTCCGCTCAGAAGTAGTTTCGAACTGAAACGAAATGCAAATTCCAAGAGAAACGTTCGTTCTGTTGGAAAATCCTTCGGAGGATTTGATCGGGGTTTCACTGCAAGGATGGCTGTCCAGGTAACAAAGTAGAAGGTACTCTCTCCTACTATGTGCCTAGATGACAAGCACTTCTGTTGCGCACTGTGTGTTGAATGGGAAACTGTCACTTTGTCACCTTATGACTGATGTATTATGATAACTGATTTCAATATTAATTAGAGTTGTTTACACTGTTGAACTTTGCTTGTTTTTCCACCACTAATCATTTCTGCTTCTCTGTGAAGAAGGCTTCAACGCACGCCAAACCAAAGGGCTCCTTCCATAAACTCAAATCGAAGAGCACTGGATGCTTAACGCCCAAAACACAACACTCTATGGTAAACTGAAATCGATGTTGTGAATCACGGTGTCCAAAATCACTCACCCTTCCTAACTGCCTCAATTCTCCTTTTCATTCCTTCTTTCCATCCACACTTACAACGTGTGAAATAATCATTCCACATTTTTCAGGCTCTGGCAAAAGCGAGATGTCTAAGCGCGAAATACGGAAAAAGCCGCAATCCCCCAGAAATGATGCAACCTTATGAGGAAAATTATAGCAACAACTGAACAACAATTGAACCCCAGTGCTTCCCCATGCATTAGCAGCTTCCATATAAGAATATCGATGATTCATCGATAAATTCAGCTTGTGCAGTTTCTTCTCAGCTGATATAAATTTATGATTTGTGAACATATCTTGACTTCCCAATTGTGATCTTGACTTCAGTATTTATTCATGTTTGATTGCAAATACAGTGTATTAAATGGGAGGTTTTATTCCCTGCTTGTTTTTACCCAATTTTAACGATCGCAGTATTTTAGCTTGATTTCTGTGATAATTTCTTTTACTGAACCATTTTTATTGTGTAATCATGTAATAAATATTGTCCCCGTGAATCTGATATATTTGTTTGTTTTTTATATTTATAGAGAAATCACCAAGTGGACCATTTCAATTCAACTTTTTGAGATTTTCCGGAGATCTATAATAGTAACATTAACCTATTATCCTCACTAAGTCTTCTATGCAATTAACATAACTCGATTCTTAATCAATAATTAAGCCTTAAGCAGTCGCTAGTGAAAAAGGATAAAATAAACTTTATTCAATAAAAACTTTCAGATGTTCAAATGTACTACGCAGAGAACATAAAAGACACTTAACAAAGTTTAACACAAGATTAAAAAAAGATATTAAGGAAAACCTCCACATACAAAAAAAAACACTACACTAAGGTTAAACACTAACAAAAAATATCAAAAAACCCTGAGCAATGAATAAAAAAAAACATGAGAATCATTTCAACTTGGCTGCCTGTGTGCGATAACGACTAACAAAGGCAGCAACATCAAACTTGCGCTTGCAGCCATTGTAGTTCATGAAGCGAATCTTGCCAAACACAGCTCTCTCTGCCCAGCCCTGATCATGAATCCCACAGATGGACCACATGCAACCTGAAATAAACTCCAAATTTACAATCATAATAATGGCTCTGGTACGAAATACGAACCAACATAACCGTTAGGATCCCGTCCATCCAGACTGTACTTATCGTTGAGGTAAATCGCTTCCTCCAAACCTCTTTCCGGCGTTTCAGTCCATTCAAGGATCTTCTTCGCCCAGTACATGCGCAGGAAACCGTGCATCTTGCCTTCAATCAACAACTGCGTCTACAAGAGACATTAAACAGGTTGAAGAATATCTCTGACGGCACTGAGCAGTACCTGGGCCGCATTCCACAGATCATCGTGAGTTTTGCCTTTTTCTAACTGCTCCTTGGAGTACACATACTCCCGTTTGTCTTTACGGTGAGCCTTCAGCGTCAGTCTGGCCCACTCATATGCCCCTGCAGATAGCGGGATTTTGTGACATTGCTTAGGGGTGTGAGTGGAATACCGTCGATGTTGTCATAGTTCGGTTGGTAGAAGCAGTAGTTGTCACAGAGTTCTCTGCGAATGACTCCTTCTTCAATGTAAGCAGCAACCGATTTACTGTATTTGGTTTTCATTTCATTCACCATTAACATTGCTCTCTGAGGCGCGACATGACCTTCAAATAATCATTAGAAAGATCAGCTGCAAAATTCAGATATCAAAATACCAAAATGAAACCAAGGAGACATGTTGCTCAGCGCATTCTTGTTCGGATTGTTACGATCGGCATCAAAATTCCCCAAACGCTTCTGGATGAAACTTTCAAGATTCTTAAGACCGGCAGTCGTACCAGGGGTGGCCCAGTCAACTTCCTTCACAGATCTGTCCACCTCCAGTGACTTCTCTGCCTCAATCCAGTCAACGGCCTAAACAGGTGATGAGTGAATAGTAATGACTAAATGAGAATAGACATAACAAATTACTGGACAAGGTGCCTTGGCTTCAAACGCATGCTGAATCACAGGAGGAAACTCAGTGAAGTATTTCGATAGTTGGTTATGGATTTTATTGCGGATGGTACGTGCCCCATATTCTTGCTTCGGGGATGCCTCCCAGCATGGTACAATGTTATGAGCGTCAACCTGCAAAGGGGGAAGTTTATGTGAATCATTTCATGACATGGTTAACAAACTTGGAAAAGTGGAATTTCATCTGGAAGTGATTTCACAAGATCAGTGACCCACTTTGTGGGAACACGCAACGGACAGAAATCTGTAACAATTGCTCCGATGTTGTGGTCTTCAACAAATTGTGGAAGATGGTCTGTAGCATGACCCAGATGCAGATGAAAGGAAATGCGCAGAGATTTGCATTCCTGAAAATACATCAAGTTGTCAATCAAATGCAAAAAAAAAACCCAACATATTTGAGCATAATCTCTACTCTCACCTTTTCAACTTCTTGCAGACCTTTCAACATGAAGCCAAACTGCCGGATAGTTGCTTCAAGAAATTTCGGAACCAGACAGAAATTGATGTACAGCGGAACTTCTAAGTCAAGAGCCAATTTTTGGCTGTACAGTAACGCCCAATTATCTGTAGTTTGATGATGATTAAGGATTTTTTGTCTTCAAATTGTAAGCAAAAAAGCCCACCTTGAACACGCTGGTCCCGGGACATCCAGTAGAGAACTCCTTTGGAGTCAGGCGATGGCTTCTTACAAGGGGTCAGAGTTCGTACACGATTCTTATTGAAAGAGAAATCTGAGATAGATGACGCAGCGTCTTCACGCAGCCCCTTGATTCTCTCCAAGAAAACATCGCTTGATACATGCTGAAATATATTTACGTGTCATTTGAAGCATTTCAAGAGGGTAATTCCTTACTTTGGAGGAAGAGGAGGAGGACGAGGACTTCTGCTTCTTTAACGGTGGTTCAGGCATTATGATTCTCAAACATACTGAAAAATATAGAACGTCCTCAAAGGCCAAAAAAACAACATTGCATGAACGTTGGTTTCAAATGCAATCTGCGTAATTTAGGCACATTGATCATCATAGATCGATGATGAATGGGCATGTATGTATTCGTATGTATATTCAAACCAATAAATACAACATCAATCGCAGCCAATTTAGGATTACATGTATTGTGGGTGGCAGTTGGATGCCTAGACCTGCTCTGGTGGATGCAGAAGCGCCATACAAAACAACGGAGAACGAAGCATGAAAAAAGAGCTGTGTGTCTCTATCTCACATCATGCAAGGACAGGTTAACCGTTGAAATTGTTCTGTGCTGAACAGAGCTCAGCTAACAAGCACAATATCACATTTGCTCAGCAGGGCAACCAACTTAATAGCAAAATTTCAGCATACAGTGTGCAGATGTAGGAATATTCTGTTGCGACATATTGCATAACTTACCTTACTCACTCGTGATTGTGAAATTAGTAAAAGGTAACTTAATATGAGCTAAAAAATAGTATGTGACCCCTCGTGCCGAAACCCGTACTATGTCGCAATAGTCACATTTTAAGGTTTTAATGCCTCCTAATACATGTAGCTGATACAAATCCATTCAGTTTGATGCATGAATTATCCATATCGGAGCAGTAGTTCAAAAGTTACAGCCTTTATACGGGTCACCCTTACTAGTAATTGAATTGAAGATAACAGATTGTCAAAGATTCAAACAACACAATAGGCATAATTAAAAAACCAACAACAAAAAACATGCTGGTCACAGACCGACATATTCCTGAATGTGAGGTAATTAGAGATCAATTTCTTTATTTCATCATCAAAACTTGAAAATCAACATGTTGAACCCATCTGACCTCGGCTTGTTTCTCGGGAATATGCTCAGCGACTTAGTGCGGGTTTCAGCACGAGGGGTCACATATGAAGATATCATGGGGAAGGAGAGACACGGTGAATCATTGAAAAGAAACAGGCAGGTCTGCTGCTCAATTTATTCATAGAAAAATAATACCTTGCACTGAGCACACAACATCAATATGCATTTCAGATTTTTCTCAAAAACATGAAATTTATCCGATGAATAAAACGAAACCGTGAACAAAATATCACAGAAAGAGCTGTCAAAATTAGAGTCCTTGGAAAAGAGTGAGGAAAGATTTGCAGTAGAATTGCGTCAATTTGAGCAACATATCCTCATGAAGGGTTACATCAGGGAATATACGCTCAATGAACATTTCCTTCTACAACCACAGCGTCACAGAACGTAGCCCCACTGACCAAACAGCTGGCTTCACTCACTGTCTTCACCCGAACAACTTCATCGTTCATCTCACACAGAGGAAATCGCTTCAATATCCGAATAGCATCAATAATCGTCATATCCTTGTCGTGGAACGAACACTTAACTTCAATGAGACCTATCGCACCATCAATGCACACTTTGGCGTCAGGAGTCGCTCCAAGAAAAGAGAAATTCAGACTCACAACGAATCCACAGTTCATCACAAGCGACATTGGATGCATGGCCACTTGCTGCTTGAGCCGACCATATGTTCAAAAAGGGAAGCTCCAATGAGATGAGATACAAAAGTGGAGGTGTGATAAGTTTTGTGCAAGATTTTATAAAATGTTGACGCTGTTAAGCGCCATCTTCTACTTGAAGCCCACAAGGGAGAAGCTATTTGTAGCTGTGTCTCCAGATGTTCAGCTTCCTTCTTTGTGATTGGTCGATGCCAGTTAGCAGCTTCGTACTTCACAGGTATACGCAGATTAGAGGAATATGAATCTGTGAATGGATACGATCATAATAAACAAGATCAAGCAAAGAGTGTAAGGCGTACTTTATCCTGCTTCTTAGCAAAGTCTGGTTGTCTACATCTATCATCTTCATTGTTCACGGTTGAATGCCAACTCCTGAGAATCAAAATTGGCAAGATTGTCATGCACAAATTTAATTCTAGGTTCATTACCATTCTTGATCTTTGCTTCGAGGAGCTGACTTGCACCTAGATGCGGTGATGATGGTAGCACAATGTCGTGGACAAAGCATCTTTTGTTCTGTCGCACCTTTAGCAGGGATCGGGTGCTTACATCACTCAACTTGATTGGTAATCTGAGGAATCATTTCAGTAATATGCAATTGATGAAGTCTTGCTCCATAGAGTCACTTTTTCATCATGAATACTCAGTCAGAATAGTCATTTTCATCTTACAATTTTAGTATATCATCACTTTGATTCTTCCAAGTTATAGCTTTAAATCGGAGTTGAGAGTTAATTCTGAAAAGCCTGCATCACATGAGTATGTACTAATGTAGGCCTAAGGCTAATCAATTCTGACACACAGACATATTAGAATTTCTGTACAAATTGTGTCCATCGCTCCATCAGCTGATACGAGTCGTCCAGTGGAAGTGACATCGAACTCATTCCACCACTCCGTACTATTAAATAATGTATGATATGTCATATTACAATTATTATTATTCCTATTATTATATTATATATACTCTATAGGAAATGAGTCAATAACACCAACCTTGCTCAACAGTGGTAAATCCTGTCATCTGAACAGCCGAAATAAAGAAGGGAAAACTATGCACGCCTTAAAAGTTAAATAAAACACTAAATTAAACAGAGAGCGAACTAATCACGAATTTAGGTTATTTAGGAATTAATCAATTATGATGTTAAAGGGATGGGGAACTAAATTTTAAGTGATGTTCTATTGACTCATAGCACCAATTGATAGCATTCCGTGCCAAAAACACCATGCCTGGATGCAAGCGTAAGGAAATAATGCATTCCGAATATCGGGGTTAGCATTGCGCCTATGGGAGAATGGCTTCCATTGCGAAGTATAGGAGGCAAACGTCAGCTGATGGCTTGGTTTGGCTGATGGCTGATTGGTTCCGTTCCCCTCGTGAAGCTATCGACTTCAGCCAATCAGAGCAGAGCATCTTCGCCATAAAAGGACATCTTTGTTGTTTACGAAACGAAAGCGCATGCGTGGTGCACTCTGGCTGACCTTTTTACTGTTTCAGGATGAGAAACATGGTAGGTGTCTTAGAAAATCGCTTGTTAAAATAAGAAAAATAGCGAAAAATATTTTTTTTTCGCGCCTGACTGGTGGCAAAATGATTATTCTATCTATTTCTGAAAAGAAAATAAAAAAATATCCAAGGGTTTAGTCGCAGGACACGCTGATATGACGAGGCCCATTGTAACAGATGGGGAACTCGGTGTTTCATCACAGCTGCTGACGTCACGCCTAGTTAGCAATATATCGCCCGCGAAATCGTTAGCGATGATATTCCTTGTGTGGGCCAGGCATAGGAATCATTTATGGTGCATCAAATAACGACTCAAAGTCAATTTTTAACCAGTTCTCCCTCCCTATAATAATTATGCTCTCAGCTCTGCGGCAACGTAGAGCATATAATGATGCTGAGACTTCGCATATCAAATGAGAGGGAAATAATAACATGAGTGCCATGGAAGTTGAAAACACATTTTAAAGCCACGATCGAACAATTCTTTAGAACATTCAGTGATTCACAATTTAACAGCGAACCTCTTTTGATAAAACGGGCGGCAGACATCAACGACCTTGACCTCAAACGACAACAATAACAATAGGTCTAAATACTATCGACAATATATCTCAACCCTTACCATTGGTGTACAAACTGAGAGTGGAAAGAAAAACAAGAAATCAGTCAGAATTGTTTGGGGAGTAATTAGAGGAAGAAAGAAGAGGGAAACGAATCAAATGAGGAATTAATTGGTGTTATAAAATTTTCAAAATTTAACCAAACCAAGGCTTTTAGTTACGTTGGATCTCGTTTTTTTTAATCAACTGCCTTTGGACATAAGATCATCAACTTCGATTAGCACTTTTAAATATCGTTTAAAGACACACCTTTTAAATCAGCACAAGAGCACAATGAATTATTGTTATAGAGGTGTGTGCGCGGTACACACTATGCGAATTTCGAGGCTGCAACTTAGATAACAATTGAGTTATCAGCATTTGAAAAAGTAACAATTGCTATTATGCAAGATTACGCAAGAACGGTGCATCTAGAAGCAGTGATTTTTCAGGGCTTTATTTTACATATTGATGCAGTGAATCATTTAATGCCAGATACAAGTCACTAGCACAACTAGTTAATAAGCTATTAGCGATCGAATTTGAAACTTTGAAAAACCAGTGACCTTGACCTTTAACCTTCAACCTTCGAACTTTCAGTGTTAATCCGAAATAACTTGCTTCATTAGTAAGTGCAACTTATTAATTGACAGACATGAGTGAGTTCAAAATATTCAGTACCAAACATTGTTCATGGAAATATTGATGTGATGAAAGTGCTAAGTGTTGCCTAATATGTGTTCTGACCAAAAACACACAAATATTCTGAATTTTCACATCTCCATCTAAGACTCAAGAGCACATGTTGTTTGCAACTCAGTCACATATCATCAGATATTTTGTGTTAAATTTACAGCCAAGATGTTGCAAGTGCCCTTTAATCTGATAATTATTCCAAGCTGTGCATGTCCTAATCCGAATCTGAGTCAGATGCATGTTCACCAGTTTCACAGTCACTCTCTTCAGGGTCACGTACTGCTAACTAGGGTGCTTTGTCTCAGCAAACATGCCGAAACTGGCCAGTTTTGGCTGAAAGCAGAACAGGAGCGGCAGTAACGTACGCTGGCTGGTCCGCTCTTGTCCGCTATTTACATTCCTTCATTAAATAAGATAATGTTTGATTGAGAACGATTGGCAAACAAGACCATCAACCCAGCAGTCTCGATATCCCTCCTCCCCTCCTCAGCAGCTACGCAATGTGTGAAGCCACGACATAGTAATCTGTGTAAACACTGCGCAAACACTCTCTCCCCATGCGAGTAGCCATTAGACTCAGGTGTGAGAAATCGAGCATCCTATCGTCCTCATCTAGTGTTACAGATGAACAGTACACTTGCTTCTCAAGCGAACAGTCCTCTCTTACAAACGATATTTTTATAGAACGTTTGCAACGCACTCCCATGTATAAAATTGTACAAGAAACATATGAAACGTGAATGATCCCCTTCCCCCTTCAAGTATGAAATATTAAACTATCATAGTTCATCAGAACGAATATGGAAAGCCTGTCACTGTCATCTTACTGTAATACTAAGGTGTGCATGCGTTTCATTAAAAAAAATTAGATGATTACATACAATAGTTGCAACAGTTGCATGTTGATTGAGAAGAATATGCATGTAGAGCGACCAAGGCAAAACCAACACGTGCATTAAAGGAAGATATATATAAATATATATATATAAAAATTAAAATAAATTTTATCTTTTATATTTTATTCATCATTCATAATAATAATAGCCTGATCAATCGTCATTATAATCATTTGCATTCACTAAAGCTGCTCATTGACTCAGTTTGTCTCAATCATATACAACATTCATAGTACAATGTTCAACATTTCAAAACGTATATGCAAGCGAGCGCGTTAACGCCAAAGTTAAATAACAACTTGCGTTTGCTCTACAAGTTACCAAGCCACGCGTGACAAGAGAAACGAAAGTTATAATTTGTGCCGCTCATGAATACACGCCAAAATCCTGAGGTGTAAAATTTACGGATAACAGATATAATGATAATATGCTAGCATTTTCATAGTTATTGAGGGAACTAATAATATGGTTCATCCACTTTATCAGAGCATGCATAGATCCAAACGCTTATTTCACGAAGAAAGCAAGTGTCACGCCCTGAACTAATTTACTTTATTCTGCGGAATGCGGATCTACTTTCGTGTGATTTAACGCAGCACTTTTAATTTCTCCTTGCTTATCAGCTCAGTTTGTCGTCAGCCTTCTCAGACAACATGGATAATTCACAATCTTTTTTACGATCGTTCAAGCTCATCGAAATAGTTGTTGTTCATTTGTTAATTTATTTTCAGAGTGTCTCCCGTTTCACTTCCTTTACAACGACTCAAGTGGATGTCTAAAAAGCCACAAAGGCATGGTTGAGAGGCGCCCCAGACCGTCCTGGAGGGAGGCAGCAACCGACCACGTCAAAAAGGCTGGCCGCTGAGGCTGCACGCGCCGAAGAGGTTGACCTCAGCAATATTTGAATTTTCTTCTCACTTGCCATTTTTATTAATGAAAACAATTGTATATATATGAATTTTGCTTTATGTGTTGGATTTCTCTCATCCACATGAGAGAGCTATATATAGGTAGAAGTGCTAGTTTAAAGTTACAATGCCTTTAACTTGAGTAAACAAGGCTGGTCGAGATTGATGAGCTGAAATGTAAACATTGCAATCGTGACCCATTACATAACAACATGAATGGGAGTTAACCAGATTATGTTTTTAATCTGCTTGAAAATGAACGCCGGTAAACTGCCTTTTGGAAAGAGGATGTCCTGCATCACGGCGACCGCAGTGTTTGATCAGAGCAGATAACGATCATATAATCACTTAAGCTTCTGCAGGACAGTGTCGACGCCACCATGTTTTCGGCATTGGGACTGCTGCACAGCCGCAGTGCAAGGTAGTAACGTCGACATTACTTTTGTCCTCTTACGTGCCGCTTTTAGCGTCCAAAATTGGCCAGCTTCGGGCCATCATTCAAATGTTTGCTGGAGTAGGGTTCTTTTGTTCTGCAAGGGAGAAAAGATAAGAATATCAAACCATACAATAATGCCACAAACCTTTTGAATTCACCAAGATGAAAAATGGATAACACTGAATTGTTTGACTACATCTTCCTCTTCCTTCTCTTCAAGGGGCACCAAATAGCTCAATCGGTTTAACCAGCTGACTGTAATCCTATGCCGACCATGGGGTCTGAGGTCTCGGGTTCGAGACCCGATCAGACCACAGGCGTTATGATTGTAAATTACTCTCTATGGTGGTATTCAGGATAACGAACCCTTGGGATTTATCGATAAGAGTAGGGGTAAATCCCGGTCCCAGGCCTTCTGTTCTGGCGCCCGTATCATCCGATTTGTTTGGGTGGAGCCGTAAAATCCCAATTACTCACTCACAGTCTATGGTGGTATGCAGGATAAAGAACCCTTGGGATTTATTGATAAGAGTAGGCGGAAACCCTGGTCCAGGGCCTTCTGTTTTGGTGCCCATATCATCCAATTGGTTTGGGTGGAGCCGTAAAACCCCATCACATATCAAGCATCACGTATCACGTATTTTCCTTCTCTTCATGATATTCTGCAATGCCATGTGAATGATGTCCGCCATCTTTTCATTTTCTCAGAGTGAGTTGTTAGCTTGAACGAGCAGGAAATCCCCATGCCCAGCCTTCTAACAGTTGGCAGACGAGTAAGACGACTGCATTCTGCCTCAACCACACTGTCGAACACCCCAGCCGAGCACAATTTCAGCTAGCAGGTACACATTATTTTGCATACTGAAGTCTGACAGAAACAAATGCTCATCATTAAACAACTCCATACATGCATTCACTGATATTCTACGTTGATACATCGCAGTTTGAAAATCAGGAGTGGCACACAGTTTGGATACCAGAAGATAATTAAGATGAACGATTTTGACTAAGTCTTCATGAGGGTAAAGCAAACCTCCTCTCAATAAACCATGTATATAAGAATTTTGAATTTTATCAACATCTCCTTCTGTACAAATTAACTTCTCTTGCATGTCTCACATTCGAGTCTCTTATAAATAGCGTACGCACAATATTCTGCAATGTAAACAATAACGAGTAAGTTTCCTTGACAACTAGCATAGTCTTCTTCAATATAGCCAATCATATTTTGCTTGGTATTTAGAGAAGGAACATCAACATCAAATTGATTTCAATCAATAGAGAAATCCTCCAGAGTGACACATTTTCCATTCATTTTTAACTGTAGCACAGACAACATACAAATTTTCTTTTCACAATCAAATGTTTGACATAAGGAAATCAGATATTGGCCACAAGCAAGTTGGCGATACTGCCCAAAACGAACTTCCAAAAGATCAGTTTGGAACTTCCCCAAGAGCACATACGAGGCAGTTAAATCTTGCAAACAGTAGTCACTGATTTGTATTGGAGCATTGGTTGTGTGATGAAGAGCAGTAAACGTTTCTCTTGTGAGAAATCTGTTCGAATACATTGTTTTCCACTCTTCAAGCCATTTAACAAAGTAAACCAAGAAATCACGACGGATATTCACTTCAAGAACCAATGGTTGCTCAAATGCATCTTTCAACCTATTTCCCAGAATATATTCCACCAAAGTCAAAGGGAGGGTACACCATGCATTTACCATCATTCTTCAGATTCAACCAATTATTACTAATGCATTTAAATATATGTACAGCATCATAAATGAAAAATAAAGGCTGATTACAATCATGTGGATTAGCATACCTGACATTAAAAGCAGGAGGGGTAGCAAAATAGACCAATAGCCTTCTTGTTGATAGCACTATTGTCAGTGATTACAGCAATGACTTTAAATCCAATTTCTTCCAAACCAACAATAGTTTTACGAAGAATGTTATAAAGAATTTCAGCGTTCATCTTACAAGATGGTAATACATGGACAACATCTTTCACCTTGGAAAATAAACTGTTTAACATAAATACAAAAGCTGTTGTGGCAGCAGAGGTAGAATTATGAGCTGAGCCCACAGCAAAATCACTAACATAATCATAGAATGGCTTCAAATGAATGTCATCCACTAACAACATGACAGTCTTATCTCAGGGAAAAAGGCTCATGAATTTATGGCAAATATAACTTTAAAATGTAGCATCGCTTTGCTCCTTTGCAGGACTCATTGAACTTGACATTGTAATTCTTCAAATACTGGAATAGCTTGGAAGAAGACGCTTGCCACTTTCTCTGAAGAATCGATAAGCATGAGGATAAACATTGTAAAAATTGAAGAGTAAATCATGAAATCTGGTGAGTAAGTTTGACGCTTCAGTAGGAGACAAATTTGCTCTGTAATAAACCACACAGCAGCATTGAAATCATGCAAAACATTGCGCAAAACAAGAAGATGACTGTAGATCACACTCAAGATTCGTGTAAATTGCCATGAGTCATCCTCCTGATCACATGATTGATCCACAAGCTTTGACAGTTTTCTCGTCACACATTCAACTTCACTCACTGTAGAACTGGACAGAGGAAGCGTGAGTTCCTCAATCTTGAAAACTTCAATTTGTTCAATGTAAACATGTAGTTGAAGATCTTCTGTGATACACAGACCGCAAGGAATGGTAGGTCCTTTCACGGAATCGTGGTTCATGATGAAAGAAGAGTAACACTTTTCATTATGAGTGGTATTCCACTGAAGATCTGGTTTCAACTTTTCTTTCAGATCGCGCACAATGATCTTCAGCTTGCCGACTCTCATAATCCTGAATGCTCTCCTGAATTGCGTGAAACGGACGGGCATTTTCTTGAGTTTCAGTCTTTTCAGCAGGACTTGGTCCTAATGTGGTCAGTGTGGAAGAGAGGTACGAAGGACAGTTTGGTAGGATGGAAGGTATTGCACACTTTACAAGTTGAGGCACTTTAAGTGTATATGACACTTTTTTCTTAGTCTTGTCATCAAATGCACTTGATTCCCATCGGATATCTTCCGCACAGAAATGCTTTTCACACACCTGGAGTAGATAAGGAAATAACGGTAATTTAAGAATGAAGAAAACAAAGTATACTGCAACATGCACTTCAATAAACAATAATTATGTTTACAAATTGAATTGAATTCTTCTCTCAATCTCTGCAAAATGGAATCTTTCGATTCTTTGGCATCATGCCAAGTATAATTTTACAACTTCCAGCAGAGGTACTACTAGTACTACCAGTAGTATTGAAGTTATTGAGGTTATATTATACTATTATTCACTTTCATTCAGGTCACTGTTAGCCATGCAGACACTTACCCGACTGTATTTTGTCGCAGTGAAATCCTTTCTCGTGATCGCATGTAGCCATTTTGTTTTCAACTGCTCATCTTGAGGAAATTTGAAGATTCAAACTTTCAGTCCTATTTGATAATTATCGTTACAGGTTGGCACTGAACAAGTGTGATCACAAAGTCTTTGGGTCTAATATGTCACAAATAGTAATGATTAACTCCACTTGAAAGCTTTGAAGATATTAAAAAATATCCGGACGCTGAGAAAGTTGTTCTCAAAAGCAGAGTTCAACTGAGCGAAGGTCATACGCAGTCGCTCAAATCTGACACGCTCTGCGGTGACATCACAGATAGCTGAAATGGCCCTGTATATCCAGAGGGCCTTGATATAACATGCTGCCATTAAGCCTCCCAGGTAGGTCCTGGCCCAGTTGAGGCAAGCCTCCAGGTGGCAGTCAGCAGGGGCTTTCAAACAAGCCTCCTGGATTGCAAGCCAGCCTGGGTCAGTGTGGCCTTCACCAATGTTTGGGAAACCCGGATTTCCTTGGTCCTCTGGAATCGAGCTTGAAGGGTGCTCATTGTTGGTGTCTTGTTTTACTCGAAAATATGAATCAGTAAACTATTGTTTCTTTCAGAAATCTTTCTCAGGCGACCTAGTCGAGGTTTCTGCATTGATCTTCCAGTCTGGTGATGCTGTTCAAGCATCTTGCTGACCATATCTTTTGAGATACCCTCTTGTCTCGCAACTCCACCCAACCCATCCGGATGATACAAACGCCAGAACAGAAGTCCGAAAGTCAAATTTGCACAAAGATTTTTTTTAGCAAATTGGGCTTGATTTAACCTTTTCTGTATTTTTACTTGCATTATAGTATGAATTTTATGTTGGGTAGACATGCATTTATAATTCGTATGAATCTGTCGGTCACTCACTTAGCTGATCCATTATTACCAGGGATGGTCTTGATAAGACTGATATCGATATCCCCCAATTCTTACAACAGACGAACAATATCGATTGCTTTCTTTAACATTGCAAGCAAACATATTGCATCAGATATCAATTTTTTTTCTCATTTTCATATTGTAAATAAATCTAACAAATTCAATAAATTAGTTAAATATACATGTCAAATTGTGTTACAAGTGTGCAACTTCTTTCTCAGAGTGACTAAAGTGCTGACTGTTGACCCATTTCGTACATTTCATGGGAATCGTCTTCGAGCTTCCAGGCCAGCTATTCTCGCTAAGGCCACGGTTCACTCTTTTTGGAAATGAATGAAATATTTTCTTAGTTGGGTTAGACAATTACTATGGCTATCGATATTTTTGGGGCGATATCGCGAGCGACTTTTTCTTTTCGACCCAGCCCTTGTTACTATTTTTTCACAACGAGGGGAGATATAGGCCGATGTCTGTACAAGCTAACCTCCATGACTATGTTTAGAAGTGTCACAATGGGAGGGTTAAAATAGCCATTGCCTCATTTCAAAATAATGTTGCTCTATGTCTACTTCCTCAATGCCGTTAAAAAACAAAGCAAACAAAACAAACAAAAAACAAAACAAAAAAAACAAAAAACAAAAAACACGCATGCACATCAAAATTCCACAGAAATGTTTCTTGCTGATAGTAAAAATTCTCATGGTACTCTAATTGTGCATATTTTTTCTTCCACGGTTGAACTTCCGCTACAGAAGGGGAAAAAATAATCGTTGCAACCGGAACTTTGCTTATCTCAGAGTCAGTCACCTTCCTATTTCGGCTGAGTGTTTCTGGTATGTTTGTGTTTTCGGTGCCCTGTCCGATGCCCGAGGTGCGCTGGACTTGACTGCAGATATTTCGGCAATGGGATAATATCCGCCATGGATCGGCAGTTGTCCGTGTTCGATGGGGAGGTGGATCTGGGTGAGGCCCTTCCCATTCTTGAGGGTTCGTTGCTAGACGCCCTGCCCCCAATCTCCTCCCGTACAGTCCAAGTTTTCCTCAGCTCAACTTTTTCGGGTGAGTCAATTCTAATAGAATTGTTTTCGTCTTGGCAATTGATGTTTTGCATTTGTTTGAGACACTTGGAAAGTGGTTGCCAAGAACGCTCTGAGACGTTTTGTTTACTCTCTAGTCTACTGTGACTGTCTAGTGCACAGCAGTGCATGTGATTGAATCATTCATTCAATCATTGATTGATTGAATGCTTGATATAATTTTAAAATAGTCTAAAATATTTGTTTAGATCATTAAATCATTCATTAGCTTGTCAACTTGTCTTGTTCTGTGCATCATGCACAATTTTAATCATTTTCCTGGTTGATTATTGATAAAGAACCTTCTTGTATTCTGTGGTGTATTGGGCATTTCCCTAGATGAGTAGATCACCCTGTTGAACACTACTGACTTTAACCTGATTGCCATTATCATTGATGATTTGATATCAGCTGATTGCATGATACTGTAGTAACTGTACACATACCTATATATTTGGCAAGTTATAAAGTTACAGACCCGTAATCCTTAGACATAATGTTAAACTTACAGACTTGATGTTGGAAATTCCTTATTAAGTCAAACAGACTATCAACATACACATGCTTGCAGTCTTAAGTTGGATATGGATGCATATGAAGAATATCAAACAAAATGACTCACCTTGTATCATTAAAAAAACATAGAAAAGTAGTGATTCTCAAATTCTTCTCACTGGAAAAATGGTGGGAAATGACGTCATCGTTGTGAAGATCATAACGATCCAAATTGTCATTGGGTTAATGTAGTCTTGTTTTCTTATAATGATTTTAGTGCAAATGATCACCCACAAAAATTGGAGTGGAAACTTGGTTATTATAATTTTATTATGCATACAATTAACACAGATGCTTTCCTAGGCTTAATTTTGAGGTCTGTAACTTGGAATTACAGGTCTGTATCTTTAGTCACTTCCTATATATTTATATACTTATATATTTTTTTAATTCGCCAAATCCGCCAAATTAAATCCCTCGCCAATATTAGAACTCTGGCAGTATCATTGCTTTTGTGTTTCTGTTTCATGACAATGGGATTTATTACTGAAGTATTGATTGGAGTTAATTAATTATCTCCTAATTATTAATTAATTAATTAATTTTCTCCTATTGATTTCAACAAAACAGCTCAGAATTCATGACAGTATTTTGCCCTGTGTCTGATATAAATTATATAATTGCCTACTCCTTTACTAATAACTGTAAGTGTTACTCTCAGTATTTATGGTAATTGCTAGTATTCCTGATCTGCTGGGATGTATGTGAGAGTGAATGTATGTATGTAATATTATAAGTACTGATAGGCGCCAAGTGATGGAAGAGACCCGTCTGGCAGCCATCTGCTCCACTCGTATCCATTTATTGATGTTGCTCATATCATTCTGTATATATATATATATTGAACCAGTTCTTTGAAGTCGATTTAATTTTTAGAAAGGGGAACTGGTTAATTATGGATTCTCCCTGGCACTTTGATGCGGCCTAATTCATGTAATTATTAGCAGTGACATATGAACACAATTAATCAACTGGAGATATTCCCAAAAGGTTTCCAGAAACAAAATTAATGAATTATGACGATTAAACCCTTTTTTGTATGTATGACATATAAAGCAAGAACATTATTTTAGGCAATCATTTCCCATATAAATAGAGAGACTATTTTCCTCAAAAACTAAATAGTTATTGTCAATACTGAAACTGTGTGTGTGTAGTTTACATTGTCATCGTTGCTTCCAATTTCATGGTCTGAGGAGCTATAAACACAGAAGTTCATTGGTGATCGGGTTGAAAGTACATGGCGGACAAACAATGAAAGCGAAGGGTTTTGATTGGCTTCTAATGGCTTCCTGTATGATTGATTCTTTGTGAAAAATTAACGTAATGGCTGTTTGGTCACTTTTGATTGAGAATCTTATTTTTTCCATGAATTATGTGGGGAAACCCCACAAAAATGACTCATTACAAAAATTGAGTGTTTTACAGTTTTGCCAACAAAGAACACCAAAACTCCTTTAAAGTATGGTTCTGAGTTTTCATCATTGAGGGTCTCTTGGTGTTCCAAATCCTCTTATGAACCATTCGTTCAATGTCGCTTGCTATGTGTAATGTTCATTTGGCATATTCAGTTAGCCGTGTGTGCATGTGTGTGCATGTGTGTGCTCATTCTGTTCTAAGAGTCACCCTTATTATGTTTTGATTGTTTTGTAATTATGCAAATGAACATTCCGGATATGATTGATCAGCGAAAAACAGAAAGCGCATTCCTCATCAGTTTTTTTTTCTTTCTGCGATAGTCATCAAAATTTGTACAGTGATTAACATTCAAGAGTGTTGTTATTATGAAGTCTGAACCATGTGTTGAGTGGGCGGCTGCTGGATGACTGCTCCTCTTAAAAGTTAAAAGTGAAAGGTGAAGGGTCACGTGGCTTGATGGCTTGAGTCTGCTGAATGTCTATTGTGGTGTGACAGATAAAGGCCTCTTTGGCATTCCTTCATCTCTTTCACAAAATCTCATCCTTTTGATAATGTTTCGCTATCAGACGTCTGAATGAACAATTCATTGATTCAGGACGCTTTGAACTTTTAAATGTCGGAGATTTATAAATAGCATTTAACTGCATTTTAATACTGGGTATTTTTTTCAGCTGCTTAATATGGTAAAATATTTTGTCACTTAGCGGTATTTATTTTATCTTTTATCTCAGAACAGCAGATTAGCTCCTTGAGAACAGTCGCTTTTTTAAAAACTTTTTATTTTTGAATATAATTTTATTATTCTAATTGATTGATTATCTGTGTGCGTTTAGACAATTTTTGTTTTGGAACTCATGCAGTCGTCCTAATTTGAACGCTGGCACTTGTACCACTGCAGGTGCATTTTGAAAGCCAATACGCGGATGTATAGCAGACGTAGGATATCAAGTATTGGGTATCGATGTTTAGCCAATACTACAAGCACTTGACGCTTGTATGTTCATAAGATAATACTACCCTGACATGATGTTATCTTGGCAGTTGATATTACAATGGCCCTAATAACATATAGCGTTTATGTAATTACCGGTAAACACTAGTTATGTAATCAGTATTCGATCATTCTTCAACAGACTTTCGTTATTTTTGCTTTCCTAGTAGTCCACTTGTACTAATTGACTAATTATCCGCTGCATGTTTTGATGAATGATGACGTTTGCTAGTTCCCATCAACCAACAGGAGGCAACAATTCAGAGAATTATTGTTACATTTGAAATAATATAATTCTGTATGTAATGCATATAATAGCGGAAGAATAATTCGCTGGTGTGTTGTCATCATTTGGTCATGCAGTGATTCATGCTAAATATTTCTCATAATAGTATGATTAATTATATATTCAGCTTTTGTCTGCGTGACTCTGAGATGTGTCACATTCGGCGTGTGTTCAAAAGGTCAAAAGGTCAGCAGGTAACCCAGATGACCAGAGAGCAGAGGGTTGAGTGAGTGATTGGGGTTTTACGGCTCCACCCAACCCGTTCGGGTGATACGGGCGCCAGAACAGAAGGCCCGGGACCGGGGTTTCCCCCTACTCTTATCGATAAATCCCAAGGGTTCTTTATCCTGCATACCACCATAGACAGTAGTACACAGCGCCCCGCCTTGTTACGCAGTTACTGCAGCACTGCAGAGTCACCGAAGAATTACAATTATAACGAATTACAATTATAATTCACAATCATAACGCCCGTGGCCTGATCGGGTCTCGAACCCGGGACCTCGACCCCCACAATCGGCATAGGATTGTAGTCAGCGGTTTAACCCACTGAGCTATCCGGTGCCCCCTGAGAGCAGAGGGCAGAGCCCGAATGCCGTGACGTCATTTTCGCTTTCAATGCTACACAAATAGCACCACCCAGTACACCCACCCTGAATACGGCACAGGGTCATGTGTGCTGATCTACAGTTCACTTTACGCTACTTTGTTAGGAAAAATGACCATTTTTAGTTTTTTTTTTTTTTTTTTTTTTTACAGCTCTGAAATCTGAATTGCAATTTCCGAGATAATTCTGCAATCATTTGTCTTTCCGTTGCGAGCTCCATTATGAGAGAGTGACATATTCGTTGGAGAGGAAATTGCTCCGACTTCATCGAGGATTTTGCTGATGGTTTCGACCTCAAAACAGTCTATTCGGATGTTGAGCTCTCTTAATACGTTATGCTGATGAAGCATTTACCCTCATTGTCATCGTTCTAATTCGTTGAACTTTAAATGAAGTAATTTTACGGTTTCAGCACTTGTCACTTTGTCTGATTATGAGAACTTGCAACTTAAAACAAACTCTACATATATGTAAATTATAGTGACTATACTTATATCTAAATTGTAATAATTAGTACTAATTACTGTAATTTAGTCACATTTATAGTGGAATATATCAGGTTTCCAGAGTTAACTCGCTTGTTACAATCTTGGTAGAACTGAATGGAGAGGAATGTTCAGCATTTTTTGCAAACTTTATTGCTGCTGAGAGAGCATTGGTTTGCTGCCATTGAGCAGACATTGTTGAATAATTGCTCAATTGATGATGACGTCAGAGGGTGTGTGATGTGTTCTTCAGCGATTTCTGAAGTCTATTGCACTCATGCAATAGTTTTAACACACTTAATTAGTGGTAAATAATATAATGCTGTTGTCTCCTGTGCCCTCTGGTGGGAATCCCCTCGACCATCGTTTAGAGCTGTAAAAATATGTGTGGCATCAATTTGAATTTTTTGTAGGTTTCAATCAATGAATGAATTAAAGAATTCGCCAATTAATCTATAATCAGGGTTTAGGCCTAAAGTACGAGGCTTCGATACTGGACCTGTCGACTGCTGTGGTTTTGCTTAATGATATAGTTTATCCCGAGGACCTCTATTTTCCCAGATTAATGTCACAGTAATTTATGCTCCATGCTGGACCTAAAAGCTCTCCAGCTTTCTTTCGTGGGTCATCTACATTCTCAGATCAATCGGAGTTGATTGCGTTCATTTTCTTCAGCATTCACGTCGTTTACAGATCACGTGACATGCAGGTTTGCATTTGAATTTATTCAATGGGAGCGATGAGACCAGAGGGACGGGGTTTGTGCGATTCACGATGCTGAACAGCGCCCCCTCGCCCTCATTATACTTGTTGCCAAGTATGAATGCAAGATGGCGCTACAGGTAACATGGCTAGGATTACACAAGTGCCTACAGGAGATGGGCCAGAAAGAGCCGACATCTCTTGATGTTAAATAGTAATGCCTGCATTCGTATCTTCAGCCAGGGCATCATGTACAACAATGCCATCTAGAAGAACGAGGGGCATAATTGGGTTGTACGTGCGAATCTGGCGATACCTGCACGGCGCACAAGTGGTCGGTTTGTCCTCAAGGTCATTATCACCTGGCTGTCCTGATCGCTCGCTAATGACAACACACTCGCTCGACACCTGCTGCTTCCGTCAGTAAATCGGTGCGGTTGCCATGGCAACGGTTTGCGGGGTGATGAAGACCGGGCGGGGGGGGGCGCCCCCTGTGATGCTGCGCGTGGCTCTTGCATCGTGATCCTCCTCGCTTTAGTGGCTCGTGATCAGTGGCAACAAATGTTCTATGCGAACAAAAAGCATGTGCATGTCCTGCTATTTGGCGTATTATCTTCCGAACAGAGTAGCTCCGATTACCTTGAATGCGTTTCTCATCCAGTGGCTCATTTGGTTTGGTTTGCTCTGTGCTGCAACCCAATCAACATGACTACATGGCCTCTTAGTATCCACGTATGCAACGCACAATTAAGTTAATATGCATCATCATTTACACCTGAGTTATATAAACTTCCAGACACAGGCAAAAGCAATGTGATACACGGTCTATACAAACTAAAAAAACTGCTTAACTGCATGCACAAAACTGTAAAAAAAAAAAAAAGAAAAAAAAAAAAAAAGAAGAAGAGTAGAGGGATAAATCACCAATAATGCACTAGCAGCATATAATATTATATGTATTGTATCATTTTTTGTATGACAGTTTTGATTTTCCTCTGGTGGTTTTAGAATTCTTGATTGCGTGGGAATGCATTTCGATGGAATATCTTTGAAGCATGTTACATAACTTTCATTGGTTGATGTTCCTCTGCGTGCTCTCTAAATTATAATTAATAATTAATTTTCTTGGAATATTCTTATTATTTATATATCTGTTACAATGATAGGAGTACCTGTGATCTCGGTCTAGACATTAACGGTCATGTGGTATATAAATCGACCACAGCCATCCACCTTGGAAGTACTATAGGTCCCAATTGTGCTCGAGAAATTATATCTCGAGGAAAGTCCAAACTAGTGGCCTCGGCAAATCTTCTTTTAGCTAGGTTTGGATTTTGCAGTTCGAGTGTTGTTGCACAGTTATTTAATTCTTTTTGCACTTCTTTTTACGGTGCCGTTTTATGGCGTCTCGATTTACCGTCACTCAATGAATTCTATGTTGCCTGGCGGAAAATTGTCCGCAGGATTTGGAGGGTACATCCACGTACTCATTGTAACATACTTCCTTATTTAATGAATTCTCCTGAAATTTCCCTTCAGTTATTATACCGGTTTAAAACTTTTCATTCCAGCTGTTCTGTCAGCAATAATAGACTTTTTCGGTTATTCATTCACTCTCTTCCCTTTAGTCGATCCTCTGTTGGTATTAATAGGCGAATCATGCTGAGTCAGTCAAATATATTATGTAACATCACATCTAAAGACAATAATGCAACTGCAATGGGTATCAAAGATTTATGTAATATAAGAGATAATATTTTGAGTATATCCAACGAATTCGATAATACTGATGTTTTGTTTTTAATTAATTCACTATGTATTAATTGATTGTATAATTATTACCGTATCTTGAATTGATGCAAATCTGTATTTTGTTAAATTTTTTTTTTCTAGTTTAGCACAGGTCCTCTCTCTCTCACTCGTTGTATAGCACAGCCTAGTTTCACATTTGGATTACTGTATGCACTTATATTTACCATTAGCTTTATTTTTATCGTTTTTGTTTTTCTTTATCCGTTCATTTTTCCTGTACATTTTTTGTACGAAATAAATTATTATTATTATTATTTATTGATGACTTTGACCTAATTGCACTTGTTCTTCTTTTCAGATATGGCGGCCGAGCGCAATGCTTTGATGGAACATGTCTATCCCAAACTGAAGGATTTCTGTCGAGACAAATATGGCCTCGAATTCCAGGTGATTATTTCTGTAGTTGAATAATCAAGTGTCCTCCAGGGTATAATGTGTGCCACCTGATCCATGTGAATGCATTGTACAAAGCAGTTATATTATAAATGCAGTTTAATCAGTGATTAGTACTCACTACATGTTATGAAAACTTATTGAAAATCATACACGATACAATAATGTAACATGCACCAGTTCAATTGTATCCCTAAGATCTATTTATGTCGTAGCTTACCAGTAATTTAAATTTCGAAACAAGATATCTATGCTTGCAACATTGCAGTCATATTTCTGCTTACTGCAGCCGCCAATATCTTAGTATTGCAACACAGAGCCACTGTTGTTGCATAGAACACACTGCATTTTGAGTAATTGGTAATAGAAATATTTGATTGGGAGTGGGGATCATTGTGCAAATGGCCACTTTACAGCACCTGATATGGATGTAGGTTTATATGGCACTTAAGCTGCCTATACTTCCTGGTATTATGCATCCATAGGTCACGTTGCGCTGTATAAAAGCCCTTGTTGGCCGCCAAACTCTTTGTTATGGGGCAGCCTGCTTTTTTAGTGTGTTATGAAGAAGTCCCCACATCGCGTGTTGCCATGGGCGACGTGTGTCTCTGCAGCATTACTGCCTCACAGGTGGCCTTCTTAGCTAAGCTCATTGGCAAAAATCTCTCTTCTACTTCACCTGTTTTTCTTGTGAAGGGCGATCTCATGCCAAATGTATCTGCTTTAGCTTGCATATTTCAGTTTATTAATTCTTATTCCACCAATTGTAATTTGTCTAAGTAATTCGGTGTGTCATTGACTCATTGTGATTCTCTTTGATGGAATGACTTTAAAAATTCTACCGTAGAACAGGAATTTTTGCTATATTCGCCGTCACGATCGACCTGTTCTATTTCCTGTTCTACAGTACCTCGTATTCAAATGTGAAAAACTATCGAACAGGTCATTTTCAAGTCAAGTCAGTCAATGTTCTTTTGCAATCCATGGATTAGGGCCCGGTATCTCTCCTTCAAGATTGGGTCAGTTGAACACTGGGCTATGTCTTTTTTGTGACGGAATAACACAAAAAGAAATTTTTGTCAAAGAGTCCGTTTATCTATGATTTGACATGTTGAGAGTTGTGTGATGAGATAATGTGACTAACAGCCTGGCAATATTTCAGGTCGTTGACCTGCGATGGGGCATCCGAGAGGAGGCTCAGGACGACCACACCATTATTGAAACATGTCTGCAGGAGATCGAACGGTGCAAGAAGACATCGATCGGACCAAGCTTCGTGGTGAGCCCAAGAAATCATTGACTATGATGAAACAATCGACGCTTGTCCCTTAATAGTTAATGTATTCTCTGAATGTTTGAATGAAGACTGAATTCCCGCAGGTGTTGATGGGCCAGAAGTATGGCTACCGACCGTTCCCCTCTAAGATCTCAGCCGACGAGTTTGAGAAGATCACAAGTTGCCTGAGGGAAGCTGGGAAGGACGTGAGGATTCTGACCACTTGGTTCAAGAAGGATACCAACGTCATCCCTGCTGTGTATTGTCTGCAGCCAATCAGCTCCCTCCTCAAGTACTACAATAGCAAGGTACGCTTTGTACCGGTCAAGTATTCTCAATTTATATGATCTCTCCTTGAAGGACAATGTATCATTGCGGGAGAAGGATCGCCAGACATGGGATAGCACATTCCACATCATACAGAACTTGTTGCGAGATGGCTCTAATCTCTGTTGTCGCAAAGCTCTGCTGGTTCACAGTGACATTGAGAAGTATTTCATCTCAGTCACAGAATATGAAATTCAGAAAGGAATGCTCGAAGTGCCATGTCCGCCTAAAACCTGCCTCTGTTTCACCCGACATGTTCGCAAACTGGAAGACAAAGCGACTACGCTGGCTAACCCCACCGCTCAGAAGTACATTGATATCGTGGCAGGAGGGTCTGCTCTAGACAGGGACGCGCAAAATCTGCTGAATGTACTCAAAGATGGAAAGATTCCAAACGTTCTACCGGACGAACGAAATTCAGAGTTTTTCGAGGTTGAGTGGGAAGGAGAGGGAGAACCGAACGAAGAAGAGGCTTACTTAAAACGGCTGTGTGCAACATTCTATGACAAGATGAAGTGGTTGGTGATCAAGTGCGTCATGTCAGTGGACAGCCTCTGCGGCAACCCCAATGTCACGGAAATCCTGCAACACATGACGATGTGCACCGGTCGCAGCCAGGTGTTTAGAGGCAGGGAGGACGTGCTCCAGCGCATTAAGAACTACCTGCATGAGCCTCAACAGCTGTATCCTCTGGTGGTGTATGGGCAATCAGGAAGCGGCAAGACTTCGGTTCTGGCAAAGGCGGCTTACACGCTGAGGCAGTGGCAGGCTGGCTGCTCTCCTGTTTTGGTTGTTCGCTTTTTAGGTCAGTTCTCTTGATTTGATAGAAATTTGTCATTTTGAAATGAATTTGTTGTTTATTCAGGGACTACTGTGCGATGCTGTAGTATACGTTTAGTGCTTGGTAGTGTGTGTTGGCAAATCGCCACTGTGTACAATCGGTGCACCGCGAAGATCCCTGGCGATTACCCTGGTCTTGTGACCTACTTCAATGATATCCTGCAGGTCAGTTTGCCGCAATAATTCTCGCAGAACATGAGTGTGGTCTCCTCTCAGGTTGCTACTGCAGAGCGGCCACTGGTCATCTTCTTTGACTCCCTTGACCAACTGGCGCCCACCCACAGAGCTTTCAATCTGGCCTGGCTACCTAAACTCCTGCCCCCTCATGTCTACATGGTGCTGTCAACACTACCTCGAGAGTGTGATGTGCTGGACACCCTCAAAGCCCTCATCCCGGATACTTCTAACTTCCTGCAAATCCTCCCTCTCGGTCGCCAGCTCAGTTACGACCTCATCCAGGAATGGTTGTCCCAGCGCAGTCGTTCACTGAGCGATCAGCAGATGCAGATTGTGAGCAGTGCTCTGAATCGCTGCAGTCTGCCCCTCTACACGCGATTGATATTTGAAGAAATTTGCCGATGGAGCTCGTACTCGCCGCTCGACCAAGTCCGGTTGGAGCTGACCGTGAAAGGGGTCATCAACACGTTGTTTGATCGCTTAGAGAAATACCATGGCCGGACGTTTGTGCGACATGTGCTGTCGTATCTGACCGCCTCCAAGAACGGACTCAGTGACATGGAATTGGAGGACGTTCTGTCACTGGATGACACCGTCCTCAATGACGTGTTTGTGCACTGGTTGCCTCCTGTGAGGCGCATCCCTCCCCTGCTCTGGCCCAGGTTACATAACGAACTCAGCTGTTACATCATCAAGAGGGAGGCCAACGGCATTATGGTGTATTTCTGGTATCACCGGCAGTTCATCTCAGTCGCACGGGAACGATATCTCAGTGACATTGGGCATCGCCTCTACATCCACTCATCCCTGGCTCACTATTTCCAGGGCACTTGGGGTGCTGGCGGTCGCAAGGCCTTCCGCTATTCCACGCATCAGATGAATTTGTTGAACCTCGGTCGTTGTGAGAGTGAGGCTGATCGCAAGGTCCCCCCCCAGCCCCTGCAGTTTGATCGCGATCCGCGTCGACCGTGGAAAGCGAGGTACAACCTACGCAAGTTGAGCGAACTGCCGTTCCACCTGATAGAAAGCAGGCGCAACTCTGATCTCAAACAAGAGGTGTTGTTCAACTACGAGTGGCTGCATAGCAAACTCAGTGCCATGAACCTTCACGATCTCCTCTCAGATTTCCGCAACGCTATCGACGCGGGGCTCAACGACCCTGAAGTGAACTTACTGTACAGTGCGCTGCGTGTAGGCGGCAGCTTCGTGAACCAAAACCCGGACACCCTGGCGTTCGATTTGGTTGGTCGTCTCCTGCCTTACTATGACTCTCACATGGGCATTCGCAACTTGCTTCAACAGTGCGACACGCAATCGCTCAAGCATTCAGCCTTACTGCCCATATTCCAGTGTTTTGAGTCTCCGAAGGGAATGCTGGTGTACATCCTGGAGGATCATACTCAAGTGGTGTACGACCTGCTCTTCAGTAAAACCACAAATGAACTTGTGTCTGTTTCCAAGGACAATACCATTGCATTCTGGGATCTCAGCTCGGGTGAGCGCACGCGTTCAATTAACGTCAGCGCTCTGAATGTTGGTCCCAACACTAAGTTGTTTCAAACGGCTGATGGCAAGTACTTGGTCTGCGACAGTGATTCTCTGAATAGCCCCGTGTATGTATTTGATTTCAAGACGGGTCAAAGGTTACACGAATGTGGAAAACGTCTAGCCACCCAGAAGCGCGCTTTTGTCGTTAGCAATCTGTTGGTCAGGCAGAAGAATATCATTGATATTCGTGTTGGCAAGGTCGTTAAAACGCTCGACGATTTTGTGAAATCCAAGCGTTATGTCACGTGTGGAATTACTCCCAACGAGAGCTATATTCTCATCGGCGAGGAAACTGTGACGACAATTTTCGATTTCGAGAGCTGCTTCATTCTTTCGCAGATCCCGTCAACCAATCCCCCTTCGTATTTCTGTATCACCCCAGACAGCAAGCGTGCCTACATCGGTTACAGCGAAGACTGTCTCTTCAAAGTTGTTGATATTGATCGGTGTAACGTTACTTTTGGCAAAGTCATCCGCGTGTTTAACTACAAGGGCGCCTTCCCTTATTACAAGTTCCTCGAGGGGCCTCGTTTCGGTAAAGAACTCGCTGAGATCAGCATCTCACCGCAGAACCAGGACTTGGTTTTGCTCAACATTAAGCGCTGCCACTTGGTGATCTTCAACGTGGAAACCTGCATGGCAAAGCTGATTGACGTCAAAGCAATCAGCGCCAATAACAAGACCTACCTCTTCTCCAGCCAGTTCTCTGTCGATGGCCGTCAAGTGCTGTGTGGTCACGATCATTTCATCCACCTGTGGAGCTCTGACACCGGTCGTTTGGTGTCCACCATCAACCTGCACTCGACGCATCGTTTCCCTCTGGCGGTGTCATCCAACTCCAGTCTGCTTGCCACTGGATCTGTCATTCACACCGCCATCAAAGTCTGGGACATTGACAAGATTCAAACTCACGAGGGCCTCGTTCTGAAGAGCTACGAGAACCCGGTTGACATGCTGGCGTGCGTGCCGTGCCAGCGTCTTGTCTTTGTGAAGAAGTACTATGGTCTGACCAGTGGCCGCGGCTACAAGTACCTCGACAGCTTTGGCATTGACGTGTGGAACTTGTCAAGTGGCAAGTGTGAGACGTACCTGCCGTTTGAGCGATACGGTCAGCTGCAGCAGATGGAGGCTTCGGAGGACGGTCATCATCTTGGGTTGCTCCTGAACACACGAGGGGAGGGCTACGTGCTGGTCATCAACTTGCGTGCTCACAAGATAACCGCTCTCCTCACTCACGCAGGCTGCACAGCGTTCCGCTCGAGCAATGACTGGCGATATATCGTCACGATTTCTGATCTGGAGAAAGCGCCTGATATGATCTTGTGGGATGTTGAGAGTGGCTTGATTGTTGTTGAGATACCGTGCGGTGTCAGTCCTGTTTTCACGTATGACAGTTCTTTCCTGCTGTACTCTGATAGCCAAGAACATGTTATCATTGCGTATTCTTTGCGTTCCATGGCTCCGATGGCGCGGTTGATGTGCCACGCGGATGAGTTGCATGTCCTTCCTGCGCATTATGACGTCGTGTTGGCCACCAAGAGCAACGCAGACAACTCAGCTTGTACCGTGTTCATTTGGGATTTCCCCGTTGGCAAGTTGCAAGCCACGATTTCGAATGTGGCTCCGAGCGGTTTGATGGACGTCTCAAAGGACGGCCTCTTTGCCGTCGATGGTTACCTCCGCGTGTACAACCTACAAACGGGCGAAATGCAGATTGACCTCTGTCTGAACGAGCGCCGTGAATGCCAGTTCGCACGCTTCACTCATGACGGGAAGTTTGTGATTTGGGTGAGTGAGCTGTCGGTGAACGTGACAACCGTTCGTGACACCAAGATCGTGGCCAGCACAAGCACCCACGAGAAGCCCACCGCCCTTGCGCTCATGGACTTTGGATATGTGGTCATCATTGGCAGGGAGGACGGACATTTGCTGACCATGAAATTGCTCATTGACCACTCAACGTCTGCGAACGTGCACATGCAGATGGCCCCACAGACGGCCGAGGAACGAACGCGACTCATCTTCTCCAAGCAGCTGTGCACAAACGACAGCATCGTGCGCCTGGACCCACTCTTCAAGCAGCAGCCTCAATGCCTCAGAGATAACGAACTGCCGCGCGCTGGTGAAGAGATCAAGAGTATGTTAATCAAGAAGGCCACCGTACCACACGCAATCATCAAAACGACCTCCCACCCAAACCTCAAAACTCTCGAAGGCTTTCGCGCCATGGAAGTTCAGGACAGGCGGCGTGGCTCTTCCCCCTTCGTGCCCAGGGACCCCAGTCAGCCTCCACCCAGAGCGGGAAGCCCAGCGCAAGGACCCAGCCCCCAGGACTCTCCGGTCGTGCGCTGCAAGGAACACCGCGACAGGCGTAGGGGCTCATCTCCAATCGCTTATCTGTTCAGCCGTTCGCATGAAAACACTCCGAACGGCAGCCCTGTGGTGAAAAGCAAAGTGAAGGCCCATCGCATGCGCAGTAAGAGCACGCAAGATTTGTACAGCTGCACAAGTCTGTCAAAAGGTCGCAGCAAGAGCCTGCAAGACTTGTTCAAGATCTCGACTCCAACGACACCATTACACAACAAACCTCCGGTGAAGCCACGCAAGGAGGCAAAGAAAAGCTCTGCGATGCCATCGTTTCTGCTCAACCCAATGGCTAAGGCCATCCACTCTACTGGCAACATGCTGGTGGCTCTGATGGACGTGGGGGGAGGGTCGTCTACCTTGCCCCGAAGGAACGTGGTGATCAGACAGAACTCTGGCAATCCATTCCTGAAGGGGGAAAGCAGGACTACCAGCATGTGATTCAACTCTTGACCAACTGCCACTTTATCAAAAGAAAATCTTCATGATTATTATTATTCAGTGTTTTAACTGTTTTTACTCTCTGCTGTCATAATTTTACTTTTTTATACAAATTCTGCTTGACGCTTTTTAGGTGTTATTTTTGCTGAACTTTTTATTCGCATATTGTGCATAATGTTTTTTTATTCTTGACTTGTGTTCCTCTGCTGAGATTCTTATGAGACGGCTACTGATGAGCTCCGTTGTTGTTTGTGATGAAGTACTCAACAATTGTTTAAATGGTGTGAAATGTCTTTGTTCTTCCGTCTGTCTATGCTGATTGTCTGTGCTGATTGTGTGTGCTGAGCAGGTGTGTGTCCTCATCTCTATTCATCTCTCTACGCATGTTGAAATGTTGTACGAAGGGCGTTTTTCCTTGTTCACATTTTTGTCTGTTCTTATATCTGGAAGAAGTCATGAAAATGTTTTGTGGAAAGTCGTACTTTCAAATTAAAGAAAATCATCAACTTCCTCTGGGTTTTCAACTTATTTGATCGAACACGTACATGCTTATCTTGGCAAGCTGTGTTACTTGTAAGTCATAATTTCTATGAATTAAAATAATTTCTAATGAATATTGAAACTTTACAGAAACTTCGTAAAAGTAATAATACGTGTAGGCTGAAGTATGTAGGCTGCATGTAGGCTGAAATCTGATGGCACTCAGTAATTTCTCGTCTCGGTAACGACTTGTTCCTTTCTTGCTAATTGAAGGCAGGAATAGCACAATGCTGACTGTTCTATCGTACTGATATATGATACATGAAGTATGTTATCATAATGAGATGTTATCACATGCGTCATATATCACCACATGAAGTGGCGCATTAACATTTGCTATTCGAGGTACCGCCCTTGCACCTGCGTGGAAATACATGCGTGCATGTATACCAAGCTAGGATTCAAATTGTATCATGCCATTTAATTAAAACAACTTATTATATTAATTAGATATAACAAGATCAATTGATTAATCTGCATTACATCGGGTGAATGACCCGTTCGAAGTTCCGGTGCAAAATGAACGAGAGTTCACACGACGCCATGCGGGCGAATTAGAAACGAACCCAGCAAACACCGTGCCACATGGTAAAGGAAATTACACAAAAAATGAAATCGACACATTGTTTGCGGTGATACTCTGTGTGAAAGCTATTCCATTACTCTCACTGAAATTAACACGTGACATCACTGATGCCGTCGATTTCGAAGCCTCCGCAATCGGCCGCGGGGAGTTGTTTTAGCTATTCATACATGTATCGGGTTTCTCTTGCTGATAATTTCCGATTGATTATATCATAATTATGTCATAATTATGTCATAATTATGTCATAATTATGTCATAATTATGTGACGATCGTAACCCCAAATATAGGTCCTCTGCAACACGACGTCGCGACCACAGACCACGGTAACAAGTACAGCAACATTGTATTAATGTATGGTTGATGGTTCATTGCTACTGTCATGTAGAATCATAACGGCCTGAAATGTGAAACGTGAATCGTGAAAACTCGTAACGCATGCAAATGTGAAAATTGCTCTCACATTAATAACGCACTTCCACTCGTCACCCGAGAGTAAAATCATACAGCATCGAACAGAATATAACGCAACTGCACATGTACTTAGAGACAACTGGAGGATTTTAATGGCAGTTTTATTTTTAGACCATGAGGAACAAATATTGGGGGAAGATGGAGCCTCCAGCATGTTAAAAAATGCCACAGCCTCATCGTACCAATACCGTCACAACCATGTCAATTATATATTCAAGCATGGTCCGCGTAGACCAACATGATGCTGATTTATAACTACAACTACTCAGTTGGATTGCCCCAATTAAACGTTTATAACTTTATGCGGCTATTAAAGGAAAATATTCTTCAAAGAAATGTCAATTTGACCATCGGCTATAATTATTCTTACCCAAAATATCGATCGACACTAGCTTTCTATAATATATCACATTGGCCAATATAGCATATATCTCCGAAATAAAAATGAACCTCAATCTGCTATAACAGTGTGTTTAAAAATTTAGAAATTACGAAACCAGGGGCCGATTTCCGAAAGAAACTTAAGTGGTAAAACTAAGTTCGGGAGGAGTTAAGTTGACTAAAACAATTCCAGAAATTAACTTAAGTCCTCTAGACCCTGCTAAACTTATACCTCTCCCCCTGACTTAAATCAAACTTAGTGAATTCAAGATGGCGCCGATCAGAAGACGCCGGATTAATGCTATGGTGTCAATACCACAGATTAGATATATTCTCCCTTATCTCTGGTCAATACCTAGAAGGAGCCTTCCAGACAGGAGCAATGCTCTGGAAAGCGTTATGGAAAAAAAAAAAAAAAAAAAAAAGCGTTATGAAAAAAGCAAAACAAAAACGTTATGATTGTGAAGCGGGAAAAAGAGCACTTGTTGCGTCATGATTAGGAATCAAAGACGCTATACACTCGCATTTCGCGTTTGTGATGCTTTCGTTTTCGATAAAGTTTTGGAAAAATCATAAACAGTTCATAAAAGTCATGTTGTAAGGTACGTTTACCACTGATCAAATGTCTCGCCATGTCTTATACATTCCATGGCAGATAGCCAAATCCGACTTAGACTACTCAAGTTAAGTTCAGCAAAAATGCGTTTGTGAAATCGACTTGGAACAAGTTGACTTGAAAACTTAACTTAACGCCTGGAGGACTTAACTTAAGTCCCAAAGTTAAGTTTCTTTCTGGAATCGGCCCAGGGCCCACTTTTGCGAAAATGTTATTATTTCGCTTATAACTTGAGCGTTTTTGGTGTTCCGAAACCAACCTTAAATCTCAATTCCTTTTGAATTTGATAAAATCAGTTTAAATCACAGGATATTTGGCTCGTAAAGATTCGACGTCAAAAGTTACGTAAACATTTAGATTGCTGTGTGCTATTGTGCATGGTCTGCTTTGGTTATAAATACATTATAATATACATGTATTAATAACAGAGGTTCATAAAATGTCTATCTTGAGAGAGAGAAAAAATATGAACGCGGTGCGATATATTTATAACATTTGTTGACAATTATAGGATTCAATTTGAATAATTTCGATGCTTTCTCTTACAAGATAGGGCAATGTTTCTAAGAATCGTCAATTGATCTGGTTCTGGAGTTTCTTAATTGACAAGCACGAACTTGACGGACTGCGTACGAGCTGGACACTTTTCAGAAGTACTGTCCAATCTGGTATAGCATACGAAACTAGCCTCTATATCTATGACTTCGTTTATCAAGTATTGTAAATAATCATTGGCTCGATGTGGTATTGAGTGCGGAGTGTAAGTACAGTTATTGTAAACCGTCCAATGCACCGGATTGCTGGCCTGCGTGCGTAAAAATACTCGTTCACAATTATACATTGAGCACTTTCCTGACATTCAATTGAAATTACTTGTAAATGAAGCAAACACAAACATGAAATGTAATTCAAATTGTGAAATGCATAATTGCACGTTGTTATTTCCCTTGCGGAGGTCACGCTATAAGAAAGCAATGCCTCAAATAATTAATTATACTCTTGTACCTCACATATAATTATTCCACTCTGATGCCTCGTGGGATTGTATACATGAATATTTTATGAATATTCATAGACATGCAGCCGTCAAGAGAGGGTGGGGCTACCTTGCTCTCCATGTATCTTCATTACACGCACTACTACATGTAATATCTGATTCATTCAAATGAATTAACCTGCAAAAGAATAATTATGAATTAAGCATACACCAAGGGCCTCCTCAGGAGGAATGCGGAGGGGAAAAAAGCTGCGAAATCGATCGTAAAATTAATCGAATATTGATGTCGGCTTTGGATATTTCTTCCCTCTGGGACATCGTACAGGATTTCAAGGCAGCACTTTGCTGTGTAGGGGCAACGTAGCAACAACGGCCCCAAAAGCAAAATTAAAACATGCGTTTCATACTACGTATGCTTTATTGCCAAGGTATGCATGTGACTAGTGACTACTAGTGAATCAGTACCGGTGGGCTAATCTTTCTATATGTCAAAAGAAAAGCAACTCAATTCAAAATGTACATATAAATTACATAAAACTGATTGCATCTCTCCTTTTTCATTCCTCTTTGTAAATCCCAGGAAGGTAATCCCAGAAATGTCCCGGATTCAATGCGTTGTCATGGCTACATTGGACGCAGGTCATTGCCCGGGTGCTGGAGGCAGCCGGCGGTGCCAGTCCAATCAGCCGGCGGCCCCTCGCAGACAGGACGGCAAGCGAACCACGCGTCATCGATTCCGCTGTCTGCGAATCCACACGCTGAAAAAGAAGCTGAGAAAAAGCACCTCGACGGCGTCTCAGGTTGGTCATTGCATCATCAAACACATTAAAGTAGCAAACAATTACTCATTTGTGTACTCATCTAAATTTGTGTAATGCTTGAATGTAATCAGTGAACTGTACACTTTTTTATGTGTGAACGACCTTGGATGTACATGGTACATATCATTGTGGTCAAGTTGAATTATGAAGCGTCGGTCATCCATATTGCAGATTATCGTTGTATTGTTTGTTGAGCGATATTATGGACACAATGCCATTGTATTCTGTATTGATCTCTGCGGTGTCACACAGGAATTGGCCGACAGATGCAATCCGTCCATCATTGTCGCCGTCTGAGCGAAGTTTCGCGTGTTCCCGAGCGCTTTGTTGCTCGATGCGTTTTTCCATTCGTTCTCCATGCATACACGACCCAAGAAGTCACGAGCTTCAATCATGTAGATATCGTCTTGAGACTGTCCCTAGAGACGGAAGAGGCGGATATTTACATGCGGAATTCCCCATTGTGACAGGCATTGCCAGTTGATATGCAATCTTGCGATATTGGCATCATTGTCATTATTGTCTTCAAGAAGCGTCGGGCAATTTTTCGCTACACGTTTACCATATGTTGTGAACTTCTGATCCGTAATAGTTGTTTTTATATCCTGATATATTTTATGGCTTATATAAGAATATCTCTTTCAAGTATATTTTTCTCATCGTCGCCTGTAGCCTTAAAGCAGAGCTAGCGCAAAGAAGCATGACAGGTTAATCACATCTCCCTTTAAACGCTAAACATTCCCCTTTCACTCAAGCGAACATGAGTTCTATCGATTGAGCGTTGGAGGCTTGTTCACACGGAAGATATCGACGTGTTTTGTTTTATTCTCATAAGGATAATATGCTCAGCTTAAAAGGCACAAAGTCTAACCTATATAGATAAGGGAGCGTAGGTGTTTTATATACGTATAACTTGCGGTGAGGTGACCTCCTGGAATGCCTGTGTTCACGAGGTAAGATATGATATTTTGTAGCCGGCGATGTGTGTCATTCTGGTTGTAAAATTGCAATACATGAGCACGTTTTCATCTGTTCAGTGCAGCTCAGTAATCAATACTTCCTTATTATGGCCGCTGTTTGCATGACCCCAGAGGTCACGAACATGTTATGCAATGTTATGAGAGAGAAAGCAGTCGCACAATCAAATAACGGTGTTATCAAATCCTCCTCGCGTCTCGAGTTCTGAGGCAGTGCTGGAGTGTATGCCTCGTCTGTTTATGAAGGGGCACCCACCAAGCAACGCACCCCTCACATGGCACGCACAAGCCCACCCTCACCCAATTAGTGCAGTCTGGTTGATTTGAAAACACATCACATTGTTATTTGCAATTCAGACCAAATTATGCATGCACATCGCTTGATCGAGCCCGAATTCAGACTTTATTGAATTCTGTGAGGTTTCGCTTGTCGTGGTACCAATATAGGGTCCGCCATGAATTAATCATTCGGGCAGCTGTTTCATAAATTCCTTTGTTCCCGTTTCAGAGACCGGCTTTGATCATTCTCACTTCATTTTAGGCAGCGAAACACAACAGGTGAAACACAGCAGGTGAGACCGATTGAGTAATCCCGCTTATCTCTCTACCTTGTCTAAGTACTTTGATTGATTGTCTGATCGGATTTAATGCTCTCTTATCTATCTCCATTTATTGTTGCATGCTACATGCAGTGTTGATTATGCAACCATAATTATTGCAGATGCATAATATACATGACACACTTAGTTTAGCGGTACAATCAGATGCATCTGATAATCAGATGCATCTGATAATCAGATGCATCTGATAATACACCCGTATATTGCACTTAATGTGACTATCGGCTTCTGAGGCATTGCATACAGACATGTACAACGCACGCAGAGAAATAGGCATACATACGGAACCCAAAGGCCAGTTGCACATCAGCCCAATTCTGATTACATAATTCAAAGGCAACGTGGCCTTGTAATTTGATTGATCGATAATCTGATCCTATCACTCCACTTAACTCGCTCTCGAAGCGCCAAAAGCATCCGGGTAGGGTTACCCCCCCCCCTCCCTAGAAGGGGGAGGGGGGTGCCATAACGTCAACACGACCAATCTCTTGACGCACCGCATATGACGTCAATGAGCGACGTCCGCATTGCACGACCTCTGAGTTCTGCCCCCAATGCTCTTGTTTACTTCTGCTCGGCTGTCGAATTTTGACGAAATTCCCAATTGCGGGTGGCATTATCTCTATTGCTTGCATACATGGTCAATGAGTCACACGTTAAACCGATAAGCTTATCAAAAATTCGCCAATAATGTTTGCACACGCTTGTGATGTTGGCAAAGTCAATTGGTTGCCCTCGCGAATATCGTGCAAGTGGTACCACTTCTTTCTATAAACATGCTTCATGCCGACCCCCTTTAAAAGCAACTGCATGCTCAGTTTGGTCATTTTATTCTTGGAGCATTATTTGGCCAAAGGTATTCTCCATCATTTCGATTCGTTTCAGTCCTCCCTTGATATCAGCCATTACTTCCTCATCGATCTCTTCTCCCTTCTCCTCTTCCTCCTCTACCTCCTCCTTTTAATCTCCTCCCCACAGCAGCATCGCTCCTCAATTTGTGCCTTCATCTTTTCAGATTTCACCATGACTCGTTACGATGGTTTCGCCACAATGTACATGCGCATGCCGATGAGCACCTCGACGCTGCCCATCATGGGTTCATGCACCGTGGAGGACAAGCGCATCACCCTCAAATTCCCCTTCACCGGAATTGAGTTCGACCTCCCGACCGCGCCTCAGGAGGGCAGGAACGACTTCGACTTCAAGATCCGGGGAGCCAGAGGCGACATGACGATGACGATCGGATATGTTGAAGAACTCAGGGCTTTCACCGGCACCGGCAAACAGGACGAGGAGGACACGCCCGTGCTGACCTTCACCTTCTTCCCGCCAGACAGCCCCATGTCCAAACTTCAGCGTCCATAGATCCGGATGTTCCCGGCGGGAAGTGACGTCACACAGGACATCGCACTCTGAACAATTTTAGAGGCTGTTGTGTTTTTCTGTTGCAATTCATAATTTGTAGACATGTTTTCCCAACGGCGTTAGGTTAATAATCTTATTCACATGATTTTAATATACAATAAATGTCTTCTCGGTATATCAAACATTTGCCTTTAAAACAATCCGCATTATCCGATCAAATGACAATAGTCAGTGATTGCAAACTAGCGTGCATCTTATAATTAGTACGCTACCGAAAAGGTCTGTTACCGCTTCTAATGGTTATTCACAATTAGGTCATTGCTTGAATGTATAAAATGAATGAAGCAAAGCTCGCACCATTCGTGGGTGAATTCAATGAATTGCATGGTTAGTTGCCCGACAATTATTTACGATACCTCTATAAAACATTCACTTTTCTTTTAAAGTGCATGCCGTGCATCTATAAATGCATGCGTTTTGGGTCTGCTTTAAGTACATATTATATGCTTTATGACAGTAATCAAACATTGAATGTAGACCTACAATCCTACATGAAAGAAAAACCTCTCCCGGATGCTTGCAATATTGCGCAAGTGTCGAGCAAATACAGGGCAACAAAAAAGCCAATTCCTCCTGAGTGAAGGCGCGCGGGTGACCAGATATGTTAACAGTTTAACCAATGTGCTGAGGAGTGCCGTTAATTGCTGCATGTTATCTGAGTAGACCTAGATACATGTATTTATATACATACATACATATATATAACAAGCTGTTCTCAGAGACAAGTTTACACTTAGCAAACGGGAAATATCTGGTGTGTATTTTTATAACTACAATTTGAATTCATCCAAGAAGGAAAGAGGCCGACAAAACCCCTGTCTGACTCATACTTCCATACTCCGTTCAAAAGAGCACTGGCTCTATAGACTTATAAAGGAGCATTTCTCTGGCTGACATAGTTTGAGCGAGGCTGCTTTCACAGGTGAGAATCCACCAAGACCGGCCATACCTGTGCAAACCCCTTGACGCATTTCATTAGCCATCCAAGGACAATGCTGGCTTTCACTAAACGCTCAGAATCGTGTCAGTATTGGCCTATTCAACCGGTGCTTAAACGCCACTTCTGACTTCACAACAACGTCCCACACCATATAGCTCTCCACGTGAAATTCAATCGACAATAGCAGCAGCGTCGATCGCCATGGATGGCTACTTCGAGGGATCTGCCATTCTGTTCAGCTCCTTTTCTCCGGATCACTGCCGCGTTCCCATCAAGGGATCGTGCTCTGTATGGAATCAGAAAGTGACTCTTCGTTTTCCAGCAACCGGAGCAGAATTCGATCTTCCACGCCTTCTGTGCAAAGAGATGGGAAGGCATGAGTTCGAGATCAGCCATCACCAGGGCCAAGTGATGGTCATGCTGGAGTATATCCCTGAGTTGGATGCGTACCACGGGATTGGACATATTGGCAGGACTACTGTGTGGGATTTCACCTTATACCACCCGGATAACCCTCTGGCCAAATTGGAGTGCTTGTAACCATAACGTACTTTCACAGACGGTTCTGAACGTTATGATTTTATATTTGTGTTGTGTAAACTCTTTAATCAATTTATGCGTTATGCTCATTTCACGCATGTTACGCATATACATATAAAATACTTTTAACTTCCTTTAATTTTTTGATAGTTATGGCATTTTTCCGAATCGAGTCGAATCTTGGGCGCGCAGTCGCGAAGAGGGCTTTATGATTATGACATCTGAGGCAGCCTGGTGCCAAACTACGAAAACATGGTTTGAACGTTCATTGGTCTCCGGCGCTACTGAAAAGAAGCACCGGCACACACCGATGAAAACTCACCCCTATTTTGGTGCATCCATTTCACCCGATTTCACATGACGTCACTCGGAATTCCCAAAATGGTTCACAAGGCGAGGTGATTTTTAAAAATAAATTCACAGTATCTGCTGAATACAACCAGCGGGACCAAATGCTACTATAAATAGCAGCCAATGAGGTACCACTGTCATCGGTGTGTGCCTGTGCCATTATATATATGACCAGGGAGCCAGTGAAGGTTTGAGCAAAGCTGAGTCTTCAACTCAATTATCCCCTCTAATAAGTCGCTATTTATTCAGACTTTTAAACAAATAATTCACCTTCATATGACTTGAATCTATATAGATCTTCGGTGAATATCCATGCAAAGAATGATATAAATTTTGGCAATTTTATGAGCTTTAATGAATGCAGTGAGACCAATTTTGAAACAATATGAATACAATTTTCTTACCTTTCCAGAAAAGCTTGAAACAAGAAATCGATTTCACGTGTTAATAGGAAATAATCGACGCTTGAAATCAAACTCGTTTCAACTCTACTTCCTCCAATCCCCCAGCACTCCCCAAACTTCCAAGTTGCATAATATAGAATGGCATCATCATCTCCATTAATCATTCATGTTCACTTTTCCTTTTAAATAATATATAATAAATAAATTTTATTATATTAAAGTGCTAAATACAATAATAGTTCCAAAGCACTAAAAAAACATAATTATGTACAGGCACATTTACACTTTCAACATTGTTATGTGATGGTACAGAAAGTGAACATTGGCAATAATTCATTTATTCAGAAAAAAAAAAAAAAAAAAAAAAAAAAAAAATGCAATTGTAAAGAACGATTCGTTTGCCTGCTAAATGTCTATCTTTGTGATCAGGTGCCAAACATGGTAAGAAAACCTATGGCAGGAGCCTCGTCCTCCTCCTGGGCTAAAAACTCACCACACCTATTACATATAAAATAGCCGAAATGCTATACGAATGTACGTTTTTAACATATTCTTAAAAGTCTCTTTGCTTGGCTCGGAGCGAATATTCAGGGGCAACGCATTCCACAGGCATGTATCACTATGGCTTATGCTTCGCTGGCCTTCATATCGGTGACATTGGGAACCATGAGGATGCAAGGGTATATATTATATATACAAATTTTACACACATTATTTTGCGTTCAATAATCGTGAACTATGATAAAAGTATTCCGCCTGCATCCTCTCACCCCAATCTGTTATATATATATAATTATTCGCGATTTCAAACTCTCAAATTCGATCAAGCAAGGAATTCGCCCATTTCAGGCAATGAAGGCAGTGGGGCAATGATATGGTTTTACATTTTATGATATTATTTTAATCCTCATGCTGGCGAGTTGCGTTACTTTACATATGGCGCCAAGGAAGTCCAGCCTTCTCCATTAGATCCGAATCACGTGGGATTCGTAATCCGATCTTCCTGGCGCCATGGAGTCGGCCAGGGTCCTCCTTTCCAACGGGTTGTGCAATACCTCGGGCGGGACAATGCGAGGCACTTTACAGCACTTTACGCCCACGACACAGTTAAGCTCCACCTTCTATCGAGTGACAAATTAGTTGCAGAATGAGAACTATGATACTGGTTATGAATCAATTTTTTTTTCGACATTTTTGATCTTCTCATTTACAATATACGATAGTAGAGGGTGTAAATTCGTTAGCATATATACTAGCAGTTTACCTAATTGCCAAATCATTCTCGGGTTACCCAACGTTTAGAAAGTATCTTTCTACACATCGCACTGTTGGAATTTTTTAAATTATTTTCGATCGTTTAATGAATAAGAACAATCTATAAGTGTGCCGGTGAGAGTCATTTTAGGTATTCAATATTACTTTGAAGCATTTCCGGGGGAAATATATACCCAGGATTTTAAAACGCCGATCATCAATATATAAAAATCGAATAGGTTTGGGTTATACACCATCACAATGCATACACTGGCCAGGGCGTAAGGTTGCCCCAGAGAAGCCTGACAGCTGTTTGGGGTTTTGGGTGGCTGTCAAGACAACTTGCATTGCAAAGTCCCGCTATATTGCTGGTTTGTTTGCGATAATATTTGACATGTGTAATATAATGTCATTCAGAATGTTTCAGGAATTCGTGGGAACACCTTCCTTGGGTCGCTGTTGGGTGCCTCTCGGTCTGTAAGTCTGGTTTTTGCGGAATAATCGAATCTCTTTCATATCCACCGATTTCTATTCATTTATGATGGCTGTAACTGAAATAATAGTTCGTGTAACTCTGAGATGCATACTCGTGGGTGCCCCTCCCATAGATATATGAAGATTAGCTTGTATTGTAATATATAATATTGTATACATGTAGTTGTGTTGTGAGCATTCATAAGTACATGGCACCTCTGGCCATTCCCTATAGTGTGCTAAACACAAGGAAAATTGTGACGAAACGAATCTTCCTGCCCTGTGTTCAGTGCTTCCTGGTGATCGGCTTCATAAGGCACCGTGCTCCTTCGAAGTGCCTCTTCTGCTCCTTGCTGTGCGTTGGTGCTGTGCGTTGGTGCTGTGCGTTGGTGCTGTGCGTTGGTGCTGTGCGTTGGTGCTGTGCGTTGGTGCTGTGCGTTGGTGCTGTGCGTTGGTGCTGTGCGTTGGTGCTGTGGGCTTCTGGGTTTTTGCATGTGCATGTATGCGCTTCAGGATTCCCCGTTCTCGTGGTGCATGTGGCGCAATTCCTCCCTGACTATCTTTGATGCCACTTCCACAGTTATGATTCCTCCTCTTCTGGCCTCCCTCGGCAGCCATTTTCCGCATCTGCTATAATAATGTTTCACCAATTATGTGTGTGTTTATGTGTGTGCATACTTGTATTTTGTATTTTGCATTGTTCATTTTTCACATACTCTGTAAGACACCTTCAAATAGCTTCAGTTGAGGAAGGCGTGCAATAAATGCTATATAGCCCCCCCCCCCCAAAAAAAAATGAATAAAAATAAATAAATAAATAAATAAATAAATAAATAAATAAATAAATAAATAAATAAATAAATAAATAAATAAATAAATAAATAAATAAATAAATAAATAAATAAATAAATAAATAAATAAATAAATAAATAAATAAATAACGACTTAATACATATCCTTGTTACAGAATTCCATGAAACCTTGACAAAAGGATATACATGTACCAGTTTATTCGATCGTGCGTAACGGGATCTTGATAGAGAAAACAGCCGTCATTAGAAGTTGGGCAATACATGATTATAGGTCACCCACAATAATAGGTCATCCTTGATAATAGCTCGCCTATAACAATAGTTCATTCATGATAATAGGTCACCCATAATAATAGGTCACCTTGATAATTGGTCACCCATAATAATAGGTCACCCGGTAATGATGCTGGATATGCCAGGTTGTTCGCTTTGGTGCGAACAAGAAACTTAACATAAGTTATAAAGCAATAATTATATGTATGTATACCATTTCTGAATAATCCACAAAATTTAAAAGTAGATAAATATACTTTGATTTGATAATACACTCTGCAAGATATACATAAATGAATGTTCTTTTGACTTTATATTTTATGTATTATTCCATTTCATTTTTATTTTCATTTACTACATGTTGTGAACTTTTAACATTTGACAAATACGTTTTGGAGAACTTCGATGGATTTCACGCTATAAACAAGTAAAATTTATTTATTATTATTATTTAAATAAAATTCACTCTATTCACATTTCTCGTGTATGCCCATCGAGATACACCTAATGTCATAGAACATAACTACTAGAGCGACTCTATAGAACATAACTAATAGAGAGACTCTATAGAACATAACTACTAGAGCGACTCTATAGAACATAACTAATAGAGAGACTCTATAGAACATAACTACTAGAGCGACTCTATAGAACATAACTAATAGAGAGACTCTATAGAACATAACTACTAGAGCGACTCTATAGAACATAACTAATAGAGAGACTTTATAGAACATAACTACTAGAGCGACTCTATAGAACATAACTAATAGAGAGACTCTATAGAACATAACTACTAGAGCGACTCTATAGAACATAACTAATAGATAGACTCTATAAAACATAACTACTAGAGCGACTCTATAGAACATAACTAATAGAGAGACTCTATAGAACATAACTACTAGAGCGACTCTATAGAACATAACTAATAGAGAAACTCTATAGAACATAACTACTAGAGCGACTCTATAGAACATAACTAATAGAGAAACTCTATAGAACATAACTACTAGAGCGACTCTATAGAACATAACTAATAGAGAGACTCTATAGAACATAACTACTAGAGCGACTCTATAGAACATAACTAATAGAGAGACTCTATAGAACATAACTACTAGAGCGACTCTATAGAACATAACTAATAGAGAGACTCTATAGAACATAACTACTAGAGCGACTCTATAGAACATAACTAATAGAGAGACTCTATAGAACATAACTACTAGAGCGACTCTATAGAACATAACTAATAGAGAGACTCTATAGAACATAACTACTAGAGCGACTCTATAGAACATAACTAACATAACTCTGAGGAATGCGATTCGTTAGCACTCGCATATGCACCAGAGCTTCACAGATGTCAATATCGTTATAAGTTGATACTTCAACAGACCACATCATTTTGCCCTTATTCTTTTCCCATGGCTGTCACGCCACTATTGGCGGGTCCCCCTTGCTGACCGACTGTGTGAGTCAATCGCACACACATTTCTGCCTCCTCCTCCTCCTCCTCCTCCTCCTCGATCCCTCCAGCTTCTCTTTGCTCTGTTCCAGTTCTTGCTTGCTCTATATGCCTTCATTCTGTTGTTCCCTTGGTCCATTTATCATTGTTTATTATTGACTAATGTCTTGCTCATTGCCCTTTTTTGCACCGTATATTCTCTTTACATAGTATAATCGATGTCTCAATCAGTTCTCTTTGATCGGATTACGTAATCTCTGATTTTGTTCCATTCGCACCATAATCGATTTTTCATCTCTTCTTTCGGCCATCTCTATGATTTGTTATTGTTTCCCCGCCCCCTCCCCTCCCCCTGAAATTAGCGGTATACACTATACAAGCACTGTACTAATTCTCCACAGAAAGTAACCTGCTCGTGCACGCATCAATTACTCAAATACATTTGTTGTTCATCAAACATACACCAGCTATTGTGTAATTGTGCAGCACACAATCACCCCTATCCCGACTTATTAGCTTCCACGATAAATGTGCGTCACGTACAGAGGAATTCTATTTGATGCCACCTGTAGTTGCACTGGGGTCACAACTGAAATGAACACTGACGAATCTATCTGCAACATAATGTTCAATTCTTTGCACATAATATCCCTTAGCAACCATATCTGTAGTTGAAAACTATACGTTTGTGGATAATTAACGCTAGCGCAGCAACCTATTGTCACAGAACTTATGTTTCAAGAATCAGAATGGAAAGAAAAATTCCATCCTGGGAAAAGAGGGGAGAAAACAATAGCTCAGAAAAATTGGAAGAAAAATCGAGTTCTGTTGGGTGAACATGAGTGTAAATCTGTCATTGGAGCAATTTCCTGTGCATGAAGGCCGATTGAGAGGAATTTTTACAGATCATTGACGAATGCATTCAGTTAATCTGATAAAGCCTTCATCTCCGCTTCAGGAAGCCGGGCAGCAAAGAAGAAAAAGAGAGAAAAAAAAAAACTCTCCTTGAATGATCTGTCTGGATTCTGCGGGAAAGAAGAAAAAATAAATCCTGGTCGCCATATATAGTAAGGCAGTGATGAGGCATCGCTGTGGTATTCCTCCGCCGGCTGCAGCCAAACAAAATAGTGCGTAGGGTTGCTGCTTGGATCTTCTTAACAGCCGAACATCCTCGGATCCGAAGCACAAGGAATTTTGCCGAAGGATTCGCAGCCACAGATCGAGTGACTAGTGTGAGTAGGAACCTGCTTTGTTGTTGTTGCGGTACTAATTACATAACAGGGGCGCGAAAGTCTGAAGTAAACGAACTGATCACGTGATAGTGATAATTAATATATTAACACTAATGTGTGTTAATTTAGGAATATCCACCCCGTAGAATATAACGATACACTTGCATTGCAATGGATATTGCGAACACATACACTTCAAGGGTATCCATGACTACGGCACCAAGCATTCGCCGAAGATCGACACTGAAATCGATATTAAATCTAATCGCTTGCCGCGTTATGCAGATTGTTAACTTGTACAAATATATTCAGTGCAGTCATCGAGCCTACAAAAGTTGCAGTTGAATCCTGTTTCAGCGCGCGAAGCTACGATAAATACGGAAGTAAATCTTGGGTCAGCTTACGCTCTGAATCATTGAAAGGTTTATTTGTGTGGAACACGGAATTACTTGTAACTTGTGTTTCAAATCCTTGGTAGGTTGAGCAGTTTTGTATCTGATTCGATTACTCCTTCAGTTGAGTAATTGAATGTGTTCAATTGTTGCAGCTTACTAATATCATTGAGGTGGTGACCAACAAGAGTTTCCACCGTGTCCTGTGCAAGTATCGATGCATGCTCCACATTCATCGTAACTTTTCTTTGTTTTGAAACATCGAAACAACACATACCTGGAAAAGCACCATGCACATAGGGTAGACTGTGGCGTTACCAAGCGTAGCAATAATGCACTAATAATTTGAATATGACAAACATAAATAGTACGCTAATTACTTGCATATTATTGCATTATTTTCTTGACAATTTTGCCATTGATAAATTTTATCATGGTTTATTACCTAATGCTAGCAGCATAATTCATTTGATCTTCACATAAAATAATATTAATCCACAAATGTTTCATATAGCCCTTGTAACAGTCCCAACTTTTGACCTCAACAAATGCAGTCAATATCCAGGTCATTGAACCCCATTGGCTATTTATTTATTTATTTATTTATTTATTTATTGCACACTGTAGATCCTTAATTCACCAAGTACTAAGGGGGATGGGGCGGGTGCTATATACAAGCGACGAACAAGTCCGCTCATATACTAGTAACTCTCTCGATAGTTCTAAAAAACAACTCAAAACATTTCTGTTTAAATCAGTTTTGAATTAGTTAATTAGTTAATTAATTAATTAATTAATTACTCTTTCATTTTATTTTCGTTATCTCATGTTAGGCTCACTTGCCATGCGCATTTGAATAGTTCTCTAATAAATGCGCAATTTTAATGTGATGCAAATAAATGAATAAATAAATAAATAAATAAGTTAATAAATAAATAAAATATACACGTAAAACAGCTGTATAATGGCTTGAGTACAAAATTGTTTCCAATGATATGAAGTGCAATAAAGATGGGATGAAAAAGAAAACATAAAAATGCGAAGGCCTCGATGTACTTTTAACATATTTGATATTATCAAGACGAAATCGTGGAGCCAAACATACATGTGCATGTATTTTGTGGAAATGTATAATAATGATAGCTTCTAACCTCCTTTAACTTGTAAGCTGTTTCATAAAATGTTTGATTGTGTTTTCAACTTCATAGCCAATTACCAAAGCTAGAATGTTGCAGTTTTTTTCTTTTTCTTTTTCTTCGTGGAATTCATAGAAGGGAGAGAGGAAGATGAGGGAAACGAAGGGGGAGGGGCAGAGGGATATAGAGGTGTTAAATATGTTTACATGATCATATGCTCTGTGATGCCGAAATGTGAGCAAATGTTGGCAAGAAGATATTGCATCAATAGAATCTGTTTTCGCACCGGGAGCCGGGTGAATCCATCGGCCAATAGTAATATTTAGCAGGTGCGGGCGTCAGTGTTCTATTTTTGGCTACTCAATGCTTACTGCCGACGAGCGACTTACGCCGATTTTAAGACCGATGCTACTACGCTAACCGTAAAATCTACGTTGATAATCTTACCAATGCCATGGGAAAATCCTTGGGGAGGCTTCGAATACTGCTGCAGTATTAAGTAGAAATCTCCACAGGTGTACAAAGCAGGCACCCAAGAGTAATCATGTTATTAGAATACACAGGAAGCAGGGATCTGAGGAAAGGGTCTATCCTCTTCCGGAAACCCTTGAAGCACCTATATTTCATTTTGGCATGCTCGAGATAAAAGTTAAGTATTGGGGCCACCCGAGATGAAGCCACACCTGGATGATCAAAGCATGTCTCTGCTAGCAATAAAACCTGTGCCTGGATTTTCTGATTATAGGCTTCTGTTTGATTGTTATGTTACAAGCAGGCATTCTAAGTCTCATTGTTTTCAACAATAAAAATATGAACACACCTTTGTCTGGTAATATATATTTTTGTTGTGATCTTTGAAAGTTTTGCAAGAAGTTTAAACCTTTTGTGAAGAGGGGAAAAACCCAGAGAATGCACTTGGCATTAAGTGGCCCTATTATCTATAGGTTTTTTATCTCTTCGGAAAAATAAGGAAGCAACAAAAATAATGGAAGGAAAAAAAACATGATAATCTGTTTTCGCACTTTCTTGTCCTTGTTCGCTTCCAAACATAATATCCGATGAAGCCAGGTTATCAAGAGTACTAAGTCTGTGGAACCTCCTTGCGATGTACTTCAGGATGCCAATATAACTTAGCAATCGTGATCCACTTGATTCCGCGGAATCTTTGGTTTCATAACAAATGATGTGGCGATGATGGGTGGACGTCCGCAATAATAAATAGGGTATGTGCTATCCCTCTGTGTTATCTCTGCCATCGATAATGGAACAGCCTCCAGGGCACTTGGCTCGGGGAGGCTACACACAGGATTGTTTGTAGGAAGAGTGAGGCATCATGTCTGATATGCTTTGCTTTATGTGTTGCATCTCAGACATTCACATTAATTTGCTGACCAACCCCACACGGCTGGTACAATGGTCATCGGCGTACAGGTTATGCAATCAAGGTAGTAAGTAGAAACATCGTTCGCAATGAACCCTGGTGTAATTCGATCATTTAGTACATTCCACGAGGAGTTAGGGGAGACTGGGGCCCTTTGGGACACTTTTTTCATTTTCTAAGATATCTCCACCATCGAATGGAATATATCAATCGTTCGTGATTTTCCATACTCTATGATCATTTTAGAATCTAACTATAGCGTTGAGTTTTTTCTATATGTATCACAATAAAAAATACAGAAGATTCCCCAACCCCACTATGCGTGTCCCAATGAACCCCGGGTCTGGGGTACAATGGGACACACCCCGGGGAACATTGGGACACTACTTTTAATTAATTTTTTCGACTAATAAATTAATAAATTTGGATGATAAGACTTATTCAAGACGAGAATGACTCATTGCGCAATTTGAAATAACAAACAAATTATTGTATTTGGTGCCAATGTGATTCTAATTGGCATACGAAAGTATGTAAAAAGTAACACTCTTGACGCAAATACGCTAATTGTTTACCCGAAAACTTTTTATTGCAAAACAAACCTAAAAATAAATGGCTAGCTGCCAATCACTAATGCACAAATCAATACTGAAGGAACCAAACTGTTTAATCATTAAAGGAATGGGGAGAAATCAAAACCCGGAAATAATAGACGCTTCGAGGCTCGCACAGTACCTCCAGATGGCACAGGTGAGGGAAGGAGGTTGACAATGTCTCCAAGGTCTACCTCATCTATATCATCGTGCTCGGGAAAGATGAAAGATATGGGGGCACTGCGTCCTTTTCCCCGTTGTTCTTTTAGGAACTTTACATGGACTGTGCCATCTTGAGTGATGCCAGCGGTGAGGACACCCGCGAAATGCTGTGTTGCCTTCTCCCCTACATACTGAACGAGTACGTGAGCTCCCTCCTTCATGTTGCTCTTTGAGGGAACTTCGATTTCTGGCATATCCTCATCATCACAACTTTCTGAATCATCCAGAGGCCTACAGTCTTCTGTCACTGTCTCTGTTTCCCCATTCTCAGACGATGTGGCTGTCTTAGGCGCATCCTTCACAAGTCTTTTTGGCTTCTTTCTTGCTACGATTTCGGACTGGATCCTTGCCTTAATGGGCGTATCGGTGAGTATCATGGTTGCACCCCGCTTCCTTCCACCTTTTGATTTTCGTGGAGGTGCCTTTGGAAAGGGACGCACAGCCTCCGGGGAAACATAAACTTTCTCGGGCTCGGCCTCAGTTCCCTGAGTTGTCTGCTTAGGTGTTGCCGGGACGTCTGGAGGTTGATATTCCCTGTGAAGTACAATCTCTATCAATGA
>KB308559.1:391427-409149 GCA_000328365.1 Capitella teleta
TTTTTCTTTTCTTATTGCGTGGCATGACAGTCTAGAAAATATAAAACAAAGAGATCTAATGAGAATGTGTACCAAAGGGGTCCATTGGGACAGTGTCCCATTGGACCCCAAAGCAAGTGTCCCAATGGCCCCCATCCATACCCCGCCCCCACCCGAACGATTTAATAGTACAACACGTGGTTGTAGATGCTACACATTTTGTACAAAGTACCCTCTATTATAGTCAAACCTCAACATATATTAACGTTTACATTATCACTGAAAGGTGAACTACAGGATGGTTCGTTGTAGAGAGGAAAATTTTTACTCTGAGGGGTGAAAAATCGATTTTTACTCACAGTTTTGGAGACGCTCAAAATTTCCCGCTGTTGTTCACATAGAAAAGAAGGGGAATCCCCAAGGTTTCGAAAATCGCATTTCATGGTTATTCCGAGGTTAACATTTTTAGTTACGGGGGGTGTCCCAATGGTCCCCTTGTCCCAAAGGGCCCCAGTCTCCCCTATAGCTTTGTCTGCTCGAAAGCCAAGAATGGCGGGCGGCTGTGGCGATTAGTAAGGTTAGAAAACTCGCCTAAGCTGTCACTGGATAAGACTAATTGCACTTTTGATGGGAAGTTCTTAGCACGGAAGAAAATGTCCGACATTCCGCGAAAATCTGTGTGTGTACCTAGACTCTGCGGTAATTCAGATCAGAGGTGTTTATAATAGAAATGCAGTTATCCAGGTTTTGATTTCTTATATTATTGTCTTGCTTTCCCAGACGCCCCAACAACCCAAGATGGCTGATTTCGAGGGAATTGCTACGATGTACATGTCGATGCCCATGGCGGCACAGTCTCTGCCCATTCTGGGAAGTTGCAGCGTTCAGGAGAAGAAGATCAACCTCCGATTCCCCCTGAGCAACGTTTCCTTCGATCTGCCCGAGGCACCCAAAGAGGCAGGCCGCGATCTCGAATTCAAGATGGCCGGTCCTCGTGGCGAAATGACCCTCAAGATTTGTTACAAAGCTGACCTCCGTGGTTTCGTCGGAAACGGCGTGCAGGATGGCCAGAATGTGCTCACCTTCATCTTCTACAAGCCTGGCAGTGGCCTCAAATGGCTGAAGAACCTGTGATTCTATTCATTCGTGTTACTTAGCTTGATCATAACGTCCTATGCAAGTAGCTTGCCTATCAACAACTTGATCATAACGCACTTCCATCCACTTAAACTGCGAATTTAGATGATTACTTAGGTTAATGCTATGATTTACAATTATGACTACGAATAGAAGAGTTATAGTAAGAATCTCAAACTTAATATGCGCTTTTGTTCTGACCTAAATTATGAAATATTTACCGGCGTCCTATTCTGATATGTAGGACCTAACTAACATTTCTACTTAAGATGTAATTTCGGCCGCTGATAATTATTGATCAATGTCTAGGTTTTAGGAGGAAAATTCTGCTCAGCAACGTTGTAGTTGTCCTATGTTTTTTTAGATTTCCTATTTCGTTTAATAAAAACAATATGCAAATGAAACTTCTGTATGTCTCCTCCAGCGTATTGCGTATGCATCTGTACCATAGAGTTATGGACCATTATCTAGTCAACATGCACAAATATTGCAATTTTAGCGAAATTTTCATAATTAAAAAGTAATTAAATGTCCATTATTTTATTGGTGCAATGGAACTAATTAATTAATTAATTAATTAATTAATAATAATAATAATAATAATAATAATAATAATAATAATAATAATAATAATAATAATAATAATAATAATAATAATAATAATAATAATAATAATATATTATATACGATATTATTATTATTATTATTATTATTATTATTATTATTATTATTATTATTATTATTATTATTATTATTATTATTATTATTATTATTATTATTTTATTATTATTATTATTATTATTATTATTTATTCTTAACTATAGTAAGAGGGATTTTTGCGGGTTCGGGTTGAATGGAAGAAATCCACACATTTCTAATACGCACTTGTGCTACTGCTTCAAACACGTGCTTCGAAACGCGGTCACAGAGCATCGAAATCGACACAATCTCCTTATATGGCAGCAACAGGGAGACATCCTATGAAACATCTTAACTACAGATATAACGAGTAAGAATACAAAACAATAATTATGTAATCAAAACAACATTGAATCGAAATTCGAAAATAAAGCAAGTGACAATGCGAACAAGATCAATCAGCTGTCGAAGGTAAGATCCAGTGAAGTGAAACGAGCCTACGTCACACGGTGACACGGTGACAGCCATCCATCAGCGTCCGTTCTGGTACCCTCAAGAACGAATCAAGCGATGACCTGAGAGTTCAACTCTGCACAAGCAGCAAGGCATCACAAAATGAATCCATATGATGTGCTGTTATGCTGGAGAATTGGAGCGAGACGGCGAGGCTGGCGAAAATTTACTCATGCGAGATATACACTTCGAATATATTTAGATTGTATACTCGGCGTCTGAATTTGGGCTGTGATCGATGGCTATGTACCGATACAGCAACCATCTCTTGTGTAAAGACATGAACTAGCATCATATATGCAAGGATACGGGAATGGCACTAATGCCAAATCGAATAGGCCTAATTCACGAATCATTCATTACACGTGTGTACCTGTGTACACTTTTACTGGTGCCTCGCAGAATTATGGCTAATATATTAATTTAATATTCACTAAGAAGTACTAGTATAGGCATAATAGTAGTTACACAACCAGGACACTGCGATACAGGACACACGCGCAAAATTAATTACGCAAGTAACAAAAAAAAAACACACAAAAAAAACATTCAAATATAAATAACGCGTTTATTTAAATAAAATGCACATTAATATTTAAGATTTCAGCATAGCCGGGTACTGGCAGAGTATGTCTGGAGTCAGTAGTGCATATCTTCGCGAGCAGAGTGTGCTCATTGAAGGGAATCTTCTCCAAAGGAAAAAAATACATGATGGTGGCGCGATGTGACGAAACTCAGAGCGAACGCCACAAGGATCCAAACTGTTGAAATAAAGTCTGATCAAATCGTGCATTTTTCTAGAGTTTATAACCATGGATACCTTGCGTTGAAAATGAGTGTATTTGGGATTAAGGGGCCGACAAGTCCTCTTCAATCAAAATGACGTGGAAGACTAGTTACCTGTCCCCGGTAAGGATACAATGATTAAGTGACTTGAGTAGAAACCTTCGAATTACAGACTGATGTTTGGTGTAGGTCATATCGGTATTGTGGAAGCTGCACTATTACATCATGCGTCAATTTCAGATCACAATTACACATTATTTCATATGACATAATGTTACAAGTATCTAATGGTCCATACCGATGAGTGAATTTGGTGAATGCTCACACTGGGGGATAACAAAGATGGAGTATGATGGGGCTGACAACAGCAACGTAGAAGCTGCCTAATGCGTTAAACTCGAGGTGTTAATTGTCCACAGGTGTTGTTTGATCAAAAATTCAGGTTAAACAGATATAGAGTATCCGTAACCGAATGTGATGCAATATTTGTGCTGTGGTTTGGGTGGGGAATGATTTTCCCAATTGAATATGGTAATTGTGGGTTGTGACATAAACACCTACGCAAAACTCGTCATAGAATGCCTTTACGGGGGTGGGGGTTGGGCTTGGGGGGCTTCTGTACGTCGAGGGTTTTTTCCTTCCATGTAAAACTGTGCACGACGAGGAAGTTGGCTGTGTGAGCTGATTTTAAAGCTCAAAGAAAAGGCAAATCATGATACACAATATAGGTCTTGGGCTGTGTTGTTCATGGTAGCACGTAGGACAAAAACCAAGAAGCTAGATCGTAAATTTTGAACAAGCTGTCAATGAGAAATATATTATTCACTTAGGATTACATAATAATTATGTATAATCAAACGTAATCGCCCCACGTAACAAGTAACAATGTTCCACGGAGCGTCATTGGTTATGCTATTTGATACTGGGGACCATTAACCTATTACACGGTGAAAACATACCAAAGGTATTATCGATATACATATACATATGGTTAATACCATTGTTTATCAAACTTCTTCAGGTTCATCAATATCCTGAAGCATTTGAATGCATAGCTACGTGGCCTCTTCTTTATAGAAAGAAGCAACCATTTCAGTCCCATGCATTGATCAACTGCTATTCGTATCTCCATTAATTATACAAAAACACACAACTTTCTTGACTTCAATTTTTCTCCATGCTCGGTTTGTTTGTCTCGCACCATTGAGCCGTTGTAGCGGGAAATCACATTAAATGATATTTCTGACGTTCCACGGTTTCATCTTCCACAGTGGCCACTGTCACTGTATCTCCATGATGACCCCGAAGATGACGTCCGTTATGCTGAGTACCAGGAGCAGCCCAGTGACTCCTTCCAGCAGGGGGCTCTGGTACCCATGCAAGGCCCTCAAATCGGGGTCGCCCTTCCGGCCCCGTCCTTCTTCATCCAACGTACGAGAAAAGACCCGTATGTCAAGTCAAAAATCAAATTCGAGAGGCGCCCAAAGTTACCAGTCATCAATGAAACACCCTCTAATCCTGGCACGCTGACTGCTAGCGAGATTGCCCACCTAGGTGAGTGTGTGTGCCATTGTGAGGCATCTCTGATTAGAACTTGGTTATCTGTAGGGATGAGGCGTGGCAAGGGGTCAAAGGGCAGCAGATCGAGTAGCAGTGGATCGCACAGAGGAACTCCAAATTTCCGACGACGTCGGAAAACACCGAAAGAAATATACAAAACAATCCACGATTCATTGCGGCGTTCGTGGAACAAGGATATGGAACCAGTCCTCCAGGGTTCGGTGCAGAGAACGTGGAGGAAGCGTCGACGAAGGGAAAAGGAGGCTGAGATGGAATTGCTCGAGTGGAAACTTCAAAAACTGCAAGCTGGTCTTCATATGCATCGGCCGAAAGCTCTCGCTATGCTTGAACCGCTCGAACCAGTCATGGAAGGCCCTCCTGGGGCTGGTTCTGAAGAAGGATATTTCGAGCCCTGTGAACCGCCGAGTGCAGTCGGGTCTCGATCCGACCAAAGTCGAACGGTGTCTGACGAATCATCTCGACCAAAGTCTGACCGCTCTTCAAGAAGTGATGAAGCTCTGGTTGTTGAGAGGAAGACGCCTGATGAGCGTAAAAAGAGAGTGACTATCCTTCAAGAGGTTGATAACGAGATCGCACCACGTCCCCGTAAAGGATATTATGGAGACCGCGGGAGCTACCACAGCGCAGAAAGTGGTCGCAATACAATTTCACAAGAAAGCAGCTTCTACAGTGACAGCGGCTACTACACAAGTACAGTCTTCACAGATGACGATGAGGATGCCAAGGACTCCGAGAGTCTGTTCATGCAACTGAAACAGAAGAAGCGGCTGTACATGTGCTTCTGCCTCCTGGTGGCTGTCCTGGTAGCAGGCATTGCATCGTCCGGTGTAGCGGTTTACTTCGTTTGTAAGTCTATATAAAGTATAGAAATCTATAGAAAGTCCTAACATACGATTATTTAACAGTGACTGGTAGTTCCATGGCGCCAAACACGACTTCTCACGTTGATATGACAACTGTTCCCATGACAACAACATCGTGGACGACAGAGTCGACTACCAGCACGGTCATTACTAGTACGTCCGACCCAACAACGAGCTCTGCATCGACGTCGACGGTTTCGAATTCGACGGTGCCTCATTTATTGGACACAGGTGGGAGACGTTAGTGTTAGCACAAAAAATAATATCGATTGAATTATTCTTGCAGTGCAATTTATTTATTATCTTAAATTTATTCCCGTGTTGGGAAATAATACCGGTATCATGGAGTGGTGGGATGGCGTCTCTTGGTTGAACGCATCTGCGGCTATATGTGATGAGGTGGGTGAAGGATATACACATGGGCCAATCGTATTACCATCTAATAATATTGTAACCATGACCAAATTGGTCAATGAGAGTTTCAATCTCTATCAAGTTTATATTATTTTTATATTTACGTACATTTTATCCAACCGTGTTTGACACCATATACCACTTTTAACACAAGAACCATTTTCTATTTACATTACATGTTACTTTATGCAGTGCCCTTCGCTTCTGCTGTTATTGACATAGCTGAAGGGTGGTTACGCATATGCATTACGCATCAATCACATGTTATGTGATTCTTGTTCATTCGTATTCAACAAGCACCATGATGTCCCTTTTTCTTCAGATTCTTGGAGCCATTCAGAATGTTAGCCAAGCATCAAGTGACGGCAGGAGACCATCGGAGTGTGAACTCCTTGCGCTCAGGTAACTTCATGCTTCGCTTATTTTTCTTGACTGTCAATTATATACCATGCAGCGCTCAAAACATTCAGCAATCTTAAGCATTTTGTTCAAAGTAGATTGCACCACAATTGCGAAGTTCATCAAGCGAACGCATTATCGAGATTAGCGATTGCAATTTCACAAACACAGCTTTAAATAGATTAAAGTTTACCAAGATGATTACGCTGACATACTTCTGATACCACGAATGTGTATGCTTGTAATAAGATTTTTCACTTTATACTTGCAGCTCAAATTCGTCTGAATTAAAGGTCGCATTCACCTTTACTGATGCAGACGATATCAGTGTCACAAACTCATCAATTTCTCTGTTGAACTCTACTGAGTTATTTCCAATTCATTTCATCGAATTTGTGATTGACGCCCTGGGCGACAATGAAACATTGATTGAAATTGGTGATGAGAACGCGATGCTTATATTTCCGCTGTCTTTGCGGTACATTTCCGGTGCTGACAATGACGTTTCCACAACGGCCATTATACCCACCGATGGTACAACAGTTGACACCACACTCGCAACCACTGCTGGTGACTCCATCCCTCACACAACTGAAGCGATTAACGTCACTACTCTGAACTCCACGCTGAATGAAACCGCTGGCGCTGAATTCACAACGATGTCATTCGTTGACACGACGGTTGGCAGCGGAGACGTCGAGGACTGGAGTGTCACGCTTTCCAATTCAACTGATCCCCCTTAGATCAGCTGGATCTGCTTAATATTTTGAGTGTTCAAAATTCCGGTGCATATAGTCTCATTTGATTAAATCGTGTTATCTGCTACGGCAATGACTTTCGTTTTTCTTAGTCTGCTATTATTATTTTCATTAGTAGTTATTTCGGGGTTTTCGAATTCTCAACATTTTGGTAACGTTATGATCTATGAGATGACGTTATGATAGTGTATTGATCTCAAATTACGTTATGATAGCGTAATGACCTACCCTTGAACACTTTGAAGCTGCCAACACATGAACAAAAAATTAAAACGATTTGTTTGCGTTGTTTATTGAACATCATTTTGAAAAAGAAAGATAAAATGATCGCCAGGAACTTGGTCTCCAGGGTTACACACGTGATCTTTCGTTTAGTCGCCATTATTGCAGAGATGTCTCACAAAGATTCGTCGACAGACTGATTAATTTGTTGTGACGAATGATCGGGTGTCATACTGATGGGCAGAGTTTGTTTATTATTGATGTTTCCCGCCTATTCAACATGAGGCTATACCGCTTTCTGTAATGTCTTCATCAAAGACGCTTTCATGTGTTTTACTCCGATCGAAAATCCACTACATGCTCTCTCTTCTATTGTTAACCAAGCATCGTGAACAAAAGAACGCTTGCTGCTAATTGAACCTTTGAACATGGCGGCTGCTTTAATCGACACGATGCGGTCGATTGCGCAATGAAAAGACAGAGACGGAGACGCTGACTTCTGAACAATGCGAGACACACGAGTCGAACTCTGTTTGTAAACGATTGTCCAAAACAGTAAACAGAGTTGCGTTAATTGCAATTAGCGAAAGGGCTCTTTGATCTCAAAAATACGATTCGATTTTGCTCAAGGGACCGAAAAATATGTTTTTTGAGATCATATGTTCGAGGAACAGGGTTTTTCGACGAAGCGGGGTTCGAGGTATCCGAACAATCTGTAATGCTAAAGTATAGGGGAGTCGTCGGGACTTTGAAAACACTTCGACGAAGAGGGGTCTTCGGGTTATCCGTTTTCGAGTTAGCGGGGTTTCACTGTAGTAGTGTAAGGCTGGAGTTGATTAATTACCACTACGATACCACGGTTCTATGTAATTAATATTATGACTTGAATCAAACTTTCGATTTAGCTCACCCGACGCATTTAGACAATTGCAAAATCAGAGCAGTGGTTGGCTAAGATTACATGCCCCAGCGGCGTCGTTACGTAAGTCCACCGCCTGACTTCAATCCGATGACGACCCGAGGACGTCGAAGTCCTGGGTTCGAGATCCAACTGGGCCACCCACTATGATTGTGAAATATGGTTGTAATTCCTTTTTAATCATAATACTTTGGTGATCCCGAAGTATTGCCAAACTGCATAACAAATCTATTCGCAGTGTAAGTACTACTTACTGTCAAGGGAGTGTAGGATACACAACACTAAGGATTTATCGAGGAAAGTATTACGAAACCCCGGTCACGGGATTCTGCATCACCTGACTGGGTTGAGTGGACCTGTAATATGCAATCATGCATTACACCTGTAACCAATGGATATGGTTATGAACCCCCGTCTCCACTGTTGATATGAGGCAGCCAAGATCATTACCGAGTTGTCCCATCTTCATTTTCGCCACCTCTGCCTTGAATCTGAAATTAAGTTTAACTTTAGTAACGCTGACAATAATAAAACACCTTTAAATCCAAGTTGGTATAATTTATTTGTCTCCATTCAATTACATATAGCTTATAATATGGAGTTATACTGTCATGGGTACGAGATATATATACTTGGGTCTTGTCTATCTCGACCAAATACAATTTTTGTTATTAACAAACATAAACAAAGCCCAGGTACCGCTCCGCCCCTCAAAATCCCCAAACAATTCATGGCTTTGGTGCTCGTGTCTAACAACATCATGCATCTTGCTCTCTGCTCCTGCCATCAGTGATCACAGTGTTTAGAAAGGATGGGGGCCATTAAGAGGAGAGCAAACAGCAATGCAATAATGTAAAAGCAAAATTGTATTGTACATAATATTATTATATCATACAGTGTTGTATTATATTGGATATAGATAGATAGATAGATACTAGATAGATAGATAGATAGATTTATTCGACAAGGGTCAGGAGACATACGAAGTTCATAACTGAACGTAACATATGTATGCCACCGAATGAGTGAGAATTGAATGATTATCATGATGGTAATACAATACAAAAATAATACAAACATAGTACAGTAAAGTTATGAAAGTGCAAAAGAAATAGAAATTGTTAAAGAAAGTACTGAAAACAGGGTAAACATATAAGTGAGACACAAAACGGTTAAAGAATAAAGAGCGGGGATAGAGCTGGAGGAACTAGGAGGACTAATCAAATAGGAAATATACATTGACTACACAGTGCTATACAGAATGGGCCAAAAGTAGTCTATTTACTCCATGTTAAAAATTACACTCTGAAATTTGTCGAAATGTATCTATTATTCCGAAAAATAATTACCTGGTACAGATTGACTATGTTATTCTGTGCCCATTTATGTAAAGAAGTCAAATGAAATGTTTATTTTGAATGAGAGAGGAACATTCAAATGTGAGTGGTGCGTGATCCCAAAGAGCTAAATCAAATGAGCCCCTGAACGAGCATATTGGAATGCCATCTGCCATGGGACTTCAATACAAACTCTGGTTTGTTTTGATTTTAGGAGATAACCATTAGTGCTACTGTCACAACAATATAACACTCAAACAAAACAATAGTACGGGTGCGGTACTTTATTTGTGCGTCCAATGAAGCCTATTCATGGTTCAGGGCCCTATTTGCCGCAAAAAGTGGAAATATCGTGGATGCTGAGTGCACTCTACTAATTAAGATAAATCGGCATAATTGTTGATGAAATTGTAATATAAATTATAGGAATAGCAAGATGCCAGGTTAGGCTAACCACACCGAGTATTTAATTCTCTTATTTTAGCTGGTTTTTTTTAAACTGCGACATGTTTTGTAGCACTTTCTCAGAAATGCACAGCGCCATTGAAAAAAGCATTGAGATCTTTAACATGGGAGTAGATCGACTCCCTTTGACCCACTCTACACGTAACTATACAATAATGTACAGCCGATTTGTTCAAGGAGAAAACAAGAAGCAAAGCGATAATTATAATCACTGGCCAGTGTTGGAGTATTGGTAACTGAAATGCGGATTCAGCAAAGTAGGACGGTTGCGGCGCGAAGGCCAATAAGCATTTCTTGCCCCGAAGCCAGCCTCCTGAGGGGGTGCAAACTGGTCTTGATATTCTTCGTCATCAGAAGCTGGTGCTGCTGCTTCTAAACTTCCACCAATAAAAGGAGCGTGACACCCAGTGGGCATAGACTGCAGCGCAAAGGGAGTGGGATTCACTGACTCTTGCTCATTGCTTTGCTCTGATAGACGCGCACCCTGGATTTGCATTTGCAGCGTAGCATCTCTTTGAGAAGCGGTAAGATCATTTGATAACACCAACTGACCAAGCTTATTCGATTGAAAATCAACATCTAAATCGATACTAGAGGGTGGAATGGCTGGGTTGGCGCTCTGTTGCATAACAGGGAGAGCTAACGGTCTCTCGTCAGGAACCTCAGACTCATCTGAGTCAGATGTACTCAGCTGTAGAGAATTTCTCCACTTCATGGAGTTAATTACTTGTGGCGTAGAAAACTCATTCGTTTCAATATTGCCTAAATCTTTTACATCCTGAGGGTCGGTTTGGACAAATCGCTTCGCCTCCGAGCTCCTTGACTTCAATTTAGCTTTAGCATCATTGAGCATTGATTGTCTCATTTGGGGACGCAGGGGGACTGAATTCAATGCGGATCGAACCGCAGGCGGAGGTGGAGGTGGAGGATTGGGAGGAAGGGGTTTGGTAATATTCACAGACTCTGGTGGTCCCTGAATGAGATTCGGGGAGTTATCAGATTTAGGTCCAATGGATGATGGAGTAGAGGTACATGGGCTATTAGTGGTTAATGTGGATACATTATCCTGACCATCAAGTTTGTCTGACATTATTTGTGCAGGTGGACTAGAGACAAAAGAGGTGCTCGATGTGGATTGAGTAGGCCAATTGTTGTTGACATTGGAGCTGATTGCTAAGGATTGCAATGATTGATCAGTGACATTAGGATGGGAGCCACATGATGCCTGCTGTTCTGGTCCTTCAAAGAGATTGGAGCTGCTTGCTGTCTGCTGTTCTGGTCCTCCAAAAAGATTGGAGCTGCTTGATGCCTGCTGTTCTGGTCCAAAGAGATTGGAGCTGCTTGATGCCTGCTGTTCTGGTCCAAAGAGATTGGAGCTGCTTGATGCCTGCTGTTCTGGTCCTCCAAAGAGATTAGAGCTGCTTGATGCCTGCTGTTCTGGTCCTCCAAAAAGATTGGAGCTGCTTGATGTCTGCTGTGCTGGTCTTCCAAAGAGATTGGAGCTGTTTGATGCCTGCTGTGCCGGCGCTCTGGGAACATTGGAGCTGCTTGATGCCTGCTGTGCTGATCCTCCAAAAAGATTGGAGCCACTTGATGCTGGCGGTGCTTGTCCTCCAAAACGAGTACAGCTGCTTGATGCAGGCTGTGTTGGTGGTTCTCCAAAATGATTGGAACCACTTGATGCCGGCTGGACTGTTTCTCCAAAAAGATTGGAGCCACTTGATGCTGGCTGTGCTTGTCCTCCAAAAAGATTGGAGCCACTTGATGCTGGCGGTGCTTGTCCTCCAAAGAGATTGGAGCCACTTGATGCCGGCTGTGCTTGTCCTTCAAAAAGATTGGAGCCACTTGATGCTGGCTGTGCTTGTCCTCCAAAAAGATTGGAACCACTTGATGCCAGCTGGACTGTTTCTCCAAAAAGATTGGAGCCACTTGATGCTGGCTGTGCTTGTCCTCCAAAAAGATTGGAGCCACTTGATGCTGGCGGTGCTTGTCCTCCAAAGATATTAGAGCCACTTGATGCCGGCTGTGCTTGTCCTTCAAAAAGATTGGAGCCACTTGATGCTGGCTGTGCTTGTCCTCCAAAAAGATTGGAGCCACTTGATGCCGGCTGTGCTTGTCCTCCAAAAAGATTGGAGCCACTTGATGCCGGCTGTGCTTGTCCTCCAAAAAGATTGGAACCACTTGATGCTGGCTGTGCTTGTCCTCCAAAAAGGTTGGAGCCACTTGAGGTTGGCTGTGCTTGTCCTCCAAAGAGATTGGAGCCACTTGATGCTGGCTGTGCTTGTCCTTCAAAAAGATTGGAGCCACTTGATGCCAGCTGTGCTTGTCCTCCAAAAAGATTGGAGCCACTTGATGCTGGCTGTGCTTGTCCTTCAAAATGATTGGAGCCACTTGATGCCAGCTGTGCTTGTCCTCCAAAAAGATTGGAGCCACTTGATGCCGGCTGTGCTTGTCCTCCAAAAAGATTGGAGCCACTTGATGCCGGCTGTGCTTGTCCTCCAAAAAGATTGGAGCCACCTGATGCCAGCTGTGCTTGTCCTCCAAAAAGATTGGAGCCACCTGATGCCGGCTGTGCTTGTCCTCCAAAAAGATTGGAGCCACTTGATGCCGGCTGTGCTTGTCCAAAACAAGAGGAACGGATCCATGTTGGCTGTGCTTGTCCACCAAAAAGGGATTGTCCACCAAAGCTAAACGAGGTACTTGATGTTGGCTCTGCTAGACCATCACAACCAGAGGAATTGTTCGACGTCTGTTGCACATTTCGGCCAGAGAGTCCAGAGATGCAAAATGCAGGATGTTGATGAGCAGCAGAATAAGATACCGGGTGAATCGTACCAAAGTTGGATCCCTTTGTCTGATCTGGTTTGTCCTTAGGGAAAGTGACAGGTTCTTGTGTACCAGAGAGGAGACTGGCTTCAGTAACATCGGTATTTGGTTCAGAGCTTCTACAACAAGCCTTGAAAGCTTCACATTGATCAGGATATTTTTCTGATTTCAAAAACTGTCTGTTTGAGTTTGAATCTGCTTCAACAAGGGCATCGAATCCAGAGGAAGAAATTTGATCCATTGGCTTGACTGTATTTCTCTTAGAATCTGAAAAAAAGGAAGAAACATGACATGTCATCTCTTAATTATAATGGTACATACCAAGTTTGACAATATTCTTGCCACCGCCATAGAGAAGGAACTCAAGACGAAGCTCCTGTGGGGAAACATTTCGTATATTTAATTTTCAGCATCTCAATGCGTTCAAGTATATTTAATTGAAAATTGTACAAGTTCTCCCTGGATCAGGTTTATCAGACAATCAGAACTAAAGCATAAACTAACTTCTAACGACTTGTTTTGATAGTTTGGTTCAGCAGTAAGACAGTGCATCTTGACATTCCTTTGATCAATCTCATTGAAAGTTTCCAAGTACTTGAAAGCCATCAAATCTGGAAGTATTTGCTTGTTAAGAAGACAACCAAACAAAACAGTAGCACACTGACCGGAGTTGAGATGGATGCTGTGCCATTGGCACGTACCTAGATCTTTGTTGGTGTTCGGCTTTTGTGAATTGAACGTGGAACGCACCCACACGTCCACAGCATTAACGTGCAATTGGCTGTTCAATTTAAAGGAAGGGGTTCCACTCAGAGGGTCATAGCGTATGTTGAACTGCAGCTGCTGCAAACTGTGATAAGTGGAACTACGTATCAAACATGAAACTCTTCAAGTCATGCTTACCCGTCAATAATTTCGCGAAGTTTCTCTTTCTCTCCAAAACTCTCAGGAGGCTACCCAGAAGGAAAATCCATAATGCAAATGGCGAAACAATTCTATTAACCATGTAAATTAAATTCACTTCAAAAGATTATACGTGAAAAGTTTGTTATACTCTACAGAGGTTTGGAGTAGACTAATCCAGAGTATCCTTGTATGATACTGTGCCTACTCTTCAGTTCGCACATTACTAATAATAATTACAGGTAAAAGAAAACTGATCCCTCTCTTTGTGTATTACATGTACACTATACTTACACTGGGCTTATTGCTGACTTCGAGAGCTCTTTCAATGAGGTCTAATGAAGACTGCGCCTCCTACAAAAGAATAGCACTGAAAACAATAAAAAGAAAGCTCTGGGTTGACTTACCGACTGTCCAACACGCAGCATCTCATCTTGCAGGCTATACAAATCATCAATACAGGTCATTATGTTTCTCTTTACATATTCAGAATGGATTTCTTGGGCCGCCTGGAAATGGCATAGCATTTTAGTATTAAGGGAATCTTTATACAAGGCGCACGTTGCAGCCATTTTAAATACATATTGGACCAAAATGCAAAGGCAAAGAATAAGAGGAGATTGTGGTTCACGCATACTGCATTGGGTGTGTTGTATGATGCTTGTTATAGAGTAAATTGACTAACCAGAATTGCATCTGATATTTCTCGCAATGGCTGAGCAGTCGACAGTTGATCTTCATAGTCTCCGAGTGAAGAGCAATTGGTCAGAAGACATAGCTGGCGGTGAAGTTCTTTCCTCTGAAAGGAATTCATCATATCGACCCAAAACAACTGATCAATGACTCACTAGGTCTTTGGAGGAATCTGGAAAAATTCTGGAATCGCCTAGATCAGTAGAGGAGTTGAAGGGTGCCATGCTAGGAATCACTGATTCGTTACGTCTATCACGGTTCCTAAATGAATGTGCAAAATAATATTAGAACTCAAAAGTAACCCTTGCTGAGTTGTTGTCATGAATGGTCTATTAATAAAATAATATATTGTAAACATTTCTTCTATGCATTTCCATGACTCCGAGACATAGCTCCGGGTCAATCGAACCAGAATCATTGTATTCTGATCACTCATGCTGGCAACAGCAAAGAAAGACTTGAAGTCTTCCTGGAACTCCATTCGATAAATTGGGACAATTAAGAGCCTTTCTGAGGGCATATTGCTCTTAATACCAATTATATAATTTATATAGAGCTGCGTGGCGACGATATTGCATCATAAAGAGACTCGTAGACCTGCTTTGGTTGTCTGACAGCTCGACATCATCGCCACGACACAAGACAGGGGTGTTTTTTTTATATTTATTTGCTTCTGATATCGTTATCAAAGTAATTCATTCGAATATCGCGGAATTTAAATTTCGCATGATTACTTTCTGCCATAGAAAACTCCACAATATTTTATTTTGAATTACAATGTTTTGAAATGAGAAATTTGTCTGTTGCCGAACTTGGCAAAATGCTGAAACGAAAGCATGCATAGGAGCTCCAGATTCTCTTGGTGGATTTTGAAGGAGGCTTTTGATTCCGCACTATAATAATGTGAGATTATCAAGAGTTCTCTTGTCAAATGATTATTCATACTGGTGGTGCAGGACTTGTTGGGGTGGGGTGGGGGGGGGGGGGGGGCAGCTCCTAACAGAATCAGCATGCACATAATTTCAAATTCAAACCTGCACTTTCTCTCTTCTTACAAAGTGGACCAAAAGTAGTCTATCTACTCCACGTTAAAACAAAACTCTAATATTTGCTAAAATGTATCATTTATTAAAGAAACTGCCTGGTATACCTGGACTATTTTATTCTGCGCCCATTTATGCAAAGTAATCAAGTAAAACATATATTTTGAATGACGGAGGAACATTTAAATGTGAATGGTGACTGATCGTGAAGAGAGCCAAATCAGATGAGCCCCTGAACGAGCATTAAGGAATGTCATTTCTTGTATGGCGCTTCGATACAACTCTCTGTTCTGTTTTAATTTTAATAGATAAACATTAGTGCTACTGTCACAACAATAGCACTCTCAAACAAAACAATAGTACGAGAGCGTTGCCTTAATTATGCATTCAATGAAGCTTATCCATAGTCCGGGGCCCTATTTGCTGTCAAAGGTGGAAATATTGCGAAATGATGATTGATGAGTGCATTCTATCAATTGAGATAAATCGGCGTTGGCCTAAATGTTGATGAAATTCGAATACAAATGATAGGAATAGCAGCATATGTTAGACTAACCATACCAAGTATTTATTTCTCTTATCTTTGTGTGATTTTTACACTGTGATCTGTTTTGTAACACTTTCTCAGAAATACCTATAGCACCATTGGAAAGCATTGAGATCTTTAACTCGGAGTACTTTTGGCCAATTCTGTATCTACCGAAACATACATACAGTAAAAGCTCGTTACAACGACATGTTTGGTTTCAGGCAAATCGGTCGTTGTAACGAATTTGTCAGTGTAATGAATTTGGCCCATAATGCACCGACTGACCGTCAAGATGGTCACTCCATAATGCCTATTGGTTTACTGTATGTAGTGTTAACTAGCATGCATACTGTGTTGTAACAAGGGAGAACAATTTTACGGATTTGAAGGATAGTTTATAGGCCTTACATATTTATTTCTTGAAAAAATCAAACATTATTCTTTCATAAGCAAAAGCTGTGAATTCACACCTCGAGCGCTCGCTCTGTCGCGGGAGTTCATTGAATATTCATGGAGTATTTTTCCAATCATCGGCAACGATCAAAACTCTTTTATCTTTTGTAATCAAAACAAACAATAACGCTTTGAAAGCCGACAAAGGCGACCGCTACCTATCCGTTGCTTTAATTGAGCGGGAGATGTGCATTTCACTCTCTGTGTTCAGCGTCGGCGTTCACAGTTTTAATCCTTTCATCTGAGCTGTTTACCAACAAACCATTGAATTGAATCTTTGGTATTTTTACCAAGGCTTAGGCAAACATTGCAACAATAACATCAAACTTTAATTTATGTGAGTCGTCCGTCGTGGGTCAGTGAACATCGGAGACAGTCGCGTGTCATTGAACATGATCGACCTCAAGGCGACGGCCTGTCGTTGTAATGAGCTAGATTTCAATGTTAAAGGCACATTTGTTTGGCGTTTTGCCTGTCAGTGTCGGAACAGTGAATTTTGTCAGTGTATCGGGCTTTTAACATTGTGGCAGATCGGTTTCGACCAAAAAGCTGTCGATAAGTGAATTTGTCAGTGTAATGAGTGTCGTTGTAACGAGCTTTTACTGTATATCTCTTTAGGACGTGAAATAAATTATTAGTAAACTGTGAATAGACTTATGAATCGCCTTGTATTCTGCAGCCGATTCCGACTTGGTATGTGGATGGTTGTTTGATTTTAATATAGAGTAAGCAATATAGCATTACCTACGAGATCGAAAGTGCTAATATGCTGTTTTGCTGTTTTTATTCAACGAAATTGTCATAACTTCCTTTGCGATTTTTCTATAATATTAAGGTAATTAGATTGTGTTTGTGACATTTAGATAGTTTGTTCATTCAATCATTGTTTTCAGCATGTGTTTAGGAACCACCGCTACGTGTCGCTCTGTAATCACTCACATTCAGCGAATCACTTGCACCAACTTGGCAACTAATGAAGCGTTGAATCAATTCAATTCAATGAATTGCATGACTGTCATTCAGAATACTCATTACCCAGCAAACACGGAACATTTCCCTAACGTTACCAGCAGGTGTAAATTTGGTCACCTGCAGCTAACGTTACTTTAACGTGGCCCGCATGCATGATCGCTGAGCTCCCATGGTCACAAGCAGATAACCAGTTCGAGGCGGACCGTTGTTCGACGTACATACCTAAATCAATGTACACACCTAGAAGTAGATACGGGTGTACCTAGATCGTTGTACGCTCCGTATTGCAGC